>OU974082.1:9505792-9588292 GCA_918843875.1 Diadumene lineata
TTTCGTAGTTTTACCCTACTGGACTAATTCAAAACTAAAACAAAGTTGAAAAAGCTCAAAACAAGTTAAGTGTAGTTTTCTGATTACTTCATTAATTCATTATGACTGCAAACTTACTCGATCAAGTGAATAAAAACACAAGACCAGACATTATAAATGTTCTGGTAAAGTTTTCGAAAATTACTCGATCCTTCTCTGGTCTCTCTGTATTCTAGCACTTTATGTATTGGGTTTTAAAAACGTTAAACAATTTCTTTCTCATTTCCGATTAAATAAAAAAGATTCAACACAGTTTTCAGAGCTGAGAAAAAAAATAAATGCTATGCATTTCATCAAAAAAATGAAGTTTCTGGGGTCGATTTGCGTAACATTTTTCAAACCTAAAAGAGAGCGTGACAAAACGAACAGCGTGCAGGGATTTGTAAGTAATCAACTAAACTTCTCATTGGATAAAAAAAGTCAAAGTGTCAAGTGTCAAACTCGCGGACAACTCTAAAAGTCATGTCATGGTTTTCTCGCGTAATGGCTTTGTTGAATGGGAGTATGCAATGTAGTTGAATATGAAGAAACTACATTTAAAAAGGGCAAACACAATAACACAAGACAATCCATGTATTTCGACAAACGTATTTATTGCAGCAAAAAAACATTATCTTCTTTATCTAGAATGTCGTTCATCGATGATTATAAAAAAAATCTCATGCATATAGCAAAAAGGTTACAAAAAACAATTTCAAAAACGCACAGTGTTTATATACAGGCTGAAGCTGTCCCCCGAGGGGGGGACTCCGATGGTAAGCGATCGGGGATGCTCGTCGTATCTTTTAGGGGTAAAAATCAGCGATTTGGAATCTTTTAGGGTTTAAAATACAAAAATTTGCCAAATTCTCACTTTTTGGTATCTTTTAGGAGTTGAAAAGCACTGAAATTCCGGATTTTGGTATCTTTTAGGGATGAAAAATTTGTGAAGCCACGCCCTTTTGAAAAACGTCAGGTATCTTATAGGGGTATTTTTGAAAAATTCCGATGAGCATCCCCAATCGTTTATCTCCGGAGTCCCCTCCCCCCCCCCCCCCCCCCCCCGTAGCTGTCCCCATTAGTGTTTTGACTCAAAGTTACAATGTATTTGTAAAAAGAAGCCAAGAGACTTAGTTCTTACAGACTACCTAGAACTCCATGCCACCATATAAACAGAATAAGAAACTCATGAGGGATCGAAACGTGTAGGCCACAGTGTAGCGACAGTAGATTGCTTTGGTTCCATGCCGATTTTGGTCGAAAAGCCTTTCTCAAATAAAATCCAAAACCTTACAAACTAAGTAAATAACAAATATTGGCATGATGCAGATGTTTCAAATGTTTAGAATCTATAGCTCTGAGTGTCAAATATTGACGAAATATTGGTATCACAATTATGCTAATCAGTCCGAATACTTAAGAGCAAGGAGCCATGTTTAAACGTTTCTATTCCCTTATGAGATTCTGACAGGACCTTGTTCATGACATCAAAAAAGTTACTTTGCCATTATAATGTAAACAGTCCAACCGGGAAAATTGTTTAAACAATCTGTATAAGTTGAATTTGTATGTCCATCATGATGATGGACCAGAGGTCCGAAAGCTCGTTTTAATCTATTAAACATAATGGGGAACAAACAAGACTACTTTCTAATAATAATAATAATAAAACAGTTGTTCCGGGCTGGAGTGTTCTCACTGAAATCTCTATCTAAAGTATTTTAGTTGACAATAACGTTGTCTTGTATGTAATGCAATATTCTATTACAAATATGATATGATATATATGCACCTGCAACCTACAAAATGAATTGCCCTTAATCTCTATAAACCTAGCTCTACGTTTTCAAGTAGTTACAAACACAGCTATTATAAATTGTCTAAAATCTATGACTTAATTTTAATTAAATTTAGTCTCAGCTTTCGACCTTCATGGTCATCATCAGGCTACAAAAACCGCAATCAAACTATGGCTTATGTACATAACGCACTATTCTGTTGCAAATGTAATTTGTGCAACCGCTACTAAATGGATTGTGGTTAAACTTTCCTTATACCCACTCTTCATAAGGGATAGTATTAAACTTTCAAAAACTGATTAATAATTTCTAAGCATCTAGTCCAATCCATTGTCCTGCTTTGGTCACATGCATAAAGTTTTTTACACCACATAAAGCACTCTTATTTGTATTAGATATATCTTTAAATTAAGACAAATAAAGATACGTGTGTCTTTATCGAATACTAACGAGATTACTTTGTATGGTACAAAGCATCCTCTGTTCAACCATGTGATATGATTAACTGAATGGTCCAAGGAATTGAGTCCGTTAGTGTTAGTTAAGAAACTTGGTTCCTCTTGAACTCTCCAGGACCAGACTCAAACGTGGGACGCATATTCGACACACATCTGAAATTCTGCGCATGAATTGTATTTGAAATTTTTGGTTTTATAAGTGTTGGAGTTTTTGAAGCAGTCTAATAAACTCGCAGATCGTGTTTTATCAGGTCTAAAAGCCCTCGCTCATTTATCAAACAGTACTTATAGTTGGACCTGACTACGTACTCTTCATCAAACGTGAATACTACTTTAAAATTTCTTATATTAATATTTTCTATCTATTGCATTCCTGGAAGTGCACGCTTCAATTATAGCAATGAACAATTCTGGTTATGGTAATCAGAACGTCTCCTTTGTCACTCGTTTTGTTATGCAAATACATGTCAATACAATGTACATCTGCAGATTGAGCAGATAAAAGAATCTGCCTCGGTGTGTTTGGGTTTGTTAATAAGCCTGAAGCGTGATGACGTTTTACCCCCGTCTCTAGACCAGAATCCTTTTCATATTGCTTTTCTTTACTAATTATGACTATTGTTCCTGTATTCTCGAGGGAATATAAAATTTGAATATGAAAGGATTTCTAAAACTATTATGGTATAGAGACGGGGGTAAAACGTCATCGCACTTCAGGGCTATTCGACCGTAGTAGTATTTTCAACTCAAGAACACATGCGCTATTTAACAAGAAACAGCACGAACGTACATTGAGAAGAGTTTACTGATAATCTAATTATTATCTATTATTTATTGTGTGCAACAGCAGTGTCACTATTTAGTAGTAAATGGCATTTAACAAAAGGAAACAATTAGCATAAAATAGCACTATTTAGTGGTATTTATGTTGCACAATTTTAGTGTGTGCACTCTAATCTCCATTCAATCATTTTAAGACCCTAATTGAGAAATCAGTTGGTTGCATGTTTTCCGTGTCTATATGCTCCTGACAAGACACTCTTCTAGAGAACCAAGCCTAAGAATAAAGAATAAAACCTAAAAAAACTAAGGTTGCTGAAATTTCATTACTGATGCTGCAGTGATGTAGAAAAGGTACAGAATCAAACTCTTTGGTTTTCTATCATTTTCGCTGCTGTGGCATTTCCAATACTTAGATACAAAGAGAGATAAAAAAGTAAAAACGGTTCCCTTAAATTGTCAGTTGTGTCAGTGTGTGTATCAATCACTCTTGTTTAAATGTCCAGAAAAACTAACCTTAATCAATTTAGAGATGTGCAAACACAAGCTTTCGCTCATTAGAGCATAAGTTAGAAATCTTAGTAACGATATCTAACAATAAATCTAACTTTCGTAGTGAAAGCACGGTTAAGTTTTTTAATGAGGGACTGTTCAAGATTTTCTGCCCTTCTACCAGCGTAAGGCAGATCTAGCCAAACAGTGGACACGGATGCCTTATCAGCATCATTGTTGTTATTGCTATTATCAAAATATGCTGTTTTCTCTAATTGGTTAATAATTGAGTTACGGACCTTTTTAGGAAAGGACTCCGTTCCTTTTATAGTTCTGAAATCTAAAGTTATTTACAAGCTAACTTCCATTCAGAATTCTACATAGGCAAAACTGATCGATTTCTTGCTTTCCCTCTCATAGAACACGCCTCACGTATAGATCAACCTATGTTATAAACATCTTGAAGGAGCATATTTTTAATGCTGTTCGCAATAGCATATAGCGAATTTGTTTGCGCATGTCGTAAGTTAATGGTAGAAGCCGCTATAATCACGCGAAAGAAAAATACCTTCTAAATCCCCTTTAATCCCAATTCACAAAAGCGATACTTCAGCTGTCAAAAGTCTCTGTTCCAACCATACAGTGATTGGCCGTTATTTCCGTACGGCTTATTATAGTTCTTGTTGGACATTAGCATAACAATTTGTTTGTTTATAACCATGAAGTATGTGCAAGATTCTGCAATATGGCCGCTTTCACAACAAGACTAGGTCGTCTTTGACGGCCGATCAAAGATTTTGGCCAATACTGATCTATTGAAAACCAAAAGTATAATACTAATCTACGATTATTAAAGAAAGCATACCAAGGAAAAACTTAGCGGCGCATAACATTTAAGCTCGACTTTTCTTCAAATTTATGCGAAAAAATTGACCATAGAGTAAGACTGACAAATCTTCTCCGTGCTTGAGTTAAAGTTTATATTTAGTGAAGATAGAATTATATCAACAAAAGCCTGACCAGAAATTTACAAAATTTGGTGGTTCATCTGTGTTTTCACAATTATTTGGATTAATCAAGATCATTCTAACCTAATTTCAGGTTCGGTATTCAAATCAGTCGAAATTGCTCGAGAGGAGAAACACAACCATGGCGTCAACAAATATCTCAATATCACGTTTTGGCCAATCTTTCTTAAAAAAATAACAATGCTGTGATGTAGATTGTGGTTTGACGACTCGCATCAGTTATATTTAGCTTCGGCGCAGCCCCTCAAACATACCGCTTATCAAGAAGGAAAGTTGACCAAAACTTGCAAAATGCGCAAATAATCTGCTCATCACCCCACAAAATCGATCCTCGATAAGAAATCATTTTGTACCACACAATTCCCGTGACCTTTGATTCTTAATCTGTGGAAAAAGTTTTCTGCTACTTCTTTTATTTTGGCAGCAGTCCTCGTACGAATACAGT
The DNA here is from genome assembly GCA_918843875.1 of Diadumene lineata. Lineage (NCBI taxonomy): Eukaryota > Metazoa > Cnidaria > Anthozoa > Actiniaria > Diadumenidae > Diadumene > Diadumene lineata. Next base: position 9,510,813 of record OU974082.1, read on the forward strand.
AGGTTTGTGTTTTTCTTCTTCGTTTTGCGGACTTTTGCTCAAAAATATTTTGAGATCAAAAACCTCCACATTTACTTGACTTAGTCACAGCACCTTACAAAGTGATAGACTTTAAGTATCCATTTATATTTTCCTAAATTGAAGATCACTAAGATTGCGATTGGAACTCAACAGTTCCCCGGTCGTAGAAAAAAATGTAAACATGACCGCGAGCTAAAATTTTCTGACATGCGCAGACAAATTATCTATATGCTGTTCGCAATAACTTCCCTCGAGGCTTACTATATCAAAAACACAAAACCAACATTAAATGAAGGACTGAAAGCCTCTAGGAAATTGGAACTCTTTTAAAACCAAGTCAGCAAAATTTTGTACTTAACCATGATTATGTCTTTGAATACAGACGAAATGTAGCGTTATCTTGTCATCGCGTTTCCATACAATTCAAAAGTTGAATTTCTGGTAAAATGGTAATCATTCTCAGCCTATCAATCTAACTTACGGTGATTAAGTAAATTACCTTATATCAAAAGCTGCAATTGTTGCCCAGATCAAAAGGTCATAAGTTTATTGTTAGTGCGAGATGTGATCTAGCAGTCCCATACCGTGACAGGACTACCCTTAACTGGCTGTCCATCGATGAATACTTCTAGAGCACCACTTTCACATGCATACCGAGATGAAATTAATTTGAAAGTTCCTGTTATGACTAATTCAGTCATAGGTTTAGTGTAAGGCATATCGTTAAACCGCACTTCGGCTATTTTTGTTTCGAAAGGACAGGTGACAGAGACCCTGCTCTTTTTTATATTTATATGCCTCCCTTCAAAATTTTTGACTGCAACTAAAATTTCCACTCCTTGATTGTTGTTAGTAATACCAAGAAAGCAATGATTAGGATCAGGTGCACCTTCGTCTACTAATCTAATAGCATCTGGAGGAAGAATTGATTCTTCTTTGTCAACTTTCAGCTTTAACTGGTCTTCTTCGTCCACTTCTTCATCAATAGGTTTTTGGTGCAGTTCGTCCATTCGTGAAGTCAACTGTTGCACCATTAACAAGATGTCACTTGTGCTTCCATTCTTTAAAAGGTTTTCTGTGAAGTCAACAGCACTTTTCAATTGTGCTGAGTGAGTTTGTAGACCATCTTTTTGTGCAGAAATATTTTTCATCTTTACTTCTGTCATGTTTTTTGATTTTTCCTTCAAGGCAACACGCATTTTTTCCAAAGATTGTATTTTAGCATCAATCAGCGTATCAATTTTCGTCTGGATGTCTTCAAAATTTTTTCCCATACGTTCTTCCATATCCTGGACGTTTTTCATAGCTTTCTCGATCTTGTTTTCGATCATGGTTAGATCATTTGTTTTACTTTGAAGTTTCATTTTGTACTTTTCGGCAAGTTTTTCTACGAAATTATGTTCATGACCATTGTGGTCATAAACGATACAATCTCTACAAATCAGAACTTTGCACGTCTCACAGAAAATCTTTAGCTTTTCTTTGTGGTCGTCACAAAATCTTGGTTTGTCCATGATCGTGAGGTCCCTGTCCTTAAGCTGGTCCAGAGACTTGATTTGGTGATCTTTTAGCACCGGCATTTTACCATGCACTGAAATACAGAAATCGCACACAAACCGGTCACAATCAAAACACATTGCTTTGACTGTTTTTCTGCTGTCGCAATTATTACAGATCAACTGATGTTCGCCATCTTGATTCTTTTCAGCCTTTAACAGCTCGAGAACAGTGGAAATAATTCTATTCATCCAAACATTTACAGTAAGAGAACTCACATCTTCCACCTAAAACAAGTAAAAACAATCAAAACATTAAAAATGAAACCAAATGAACAAAAAGCAGTTTTTATGTCAGTTTTCTTTGATATATTGAGTATGATCATTCCAATCATAGTAGTTTGCTTCATCTACAATAGATTTGGTCAATTAATTTCCATACTTTCAACCTACTTGGTGTCAGGGAATAGATGGAATCAAATGATTAATGTTACAGTGATAAAGAAAACTTTATCAAACTTTAGAAAATGATTTCGATGCTCTATATTCCATAGAGTAACTAAAGGCGTCAAGTGGTGTGAGCTTTGAAGCACAGGGAAATTGTTGGGTAAAGAAAGCGTGGAATTTTATTTCTAATTAGTATTCTCTATATAGGGCATACTAATGATTTCATTTGAATTCTTTTATCTTAAAAGTTCATTAGTTTGCTCTATATAAAGAATACTAATCAGATATAAAGTTCCACGCATGAGGTACAGATGCAACAACTAACTTCAACAATTTCGATTTTTATTTCTTTTTTGCAACTTATTTAACATTTTTTTTTAAGTTTCACTGCTTCGAGTGATCTTGAATACAAGACTGCAGACAATTAGGAAATACACGGAAATTTAAAATTTTCTTTTGCATTGAATGTTCAAAAGTTGCATAAAATTTTGCGTTGTTCTGGGTTCATAGTTCTACACGTTTTATTTATTTATTTATTTATTACAGTTTAGTGGCACAAAGAGAAAAAAACATGAAAATTCAAATCGATAACCATAAGGAAATTTGCAAAGAGTCCTAGACCCCATATAAAAGCAAACCACCATGTAAACTATAAGATAAATAAATATAAATGAAATGTATAAATACAAAAATATAATATAAAATATAAAAGTGTGCTCAAATTGATAAAGGTACCTATATCAGAACCACCGATGGCACTGGTCGTGAGAAAAAACAAGAAGACTATGCGGTTGATATTACCATATCAACATCCTAGTACCTATAAATATATACAAATATCGGATTAATTAAGTACAAATTGTCTTAGACATTAGAAAATTCTTGACTTACGTCACAAATCTCTTAATATTAGTAGTCTTGCGAATATTCAAAGCAACAGAGTTCTATAAATCAGTTATATGATTAAAAAAAGAATATTTAAGAGTGTTAGTTCGTGCACATTTCTTTTTCAACATTAAATGATCATAATGTTTATGAAAGAAACGATCAGAGTCAGAATAAAACTTTACAAATTGAGAAATATCAGTGTCAATCAGTCCATTGAGAGCTTTATAGAAGAATGCAACATCAGCTAGAACTCTCCTATTTTGTAGTAATAATAAGTTCAAAATTACTTTTTTAAGCGTGTTTGGTAATCATCAGCATTCTTCTATATAAATTTAGTAGCTCTTCTCTGCACTCTTTCTATTTTGTCAATGTCCCTTTTTGTATGTGGACACCAGGTCACAGAACAGTATTCTAAGTTGGGTCTTGCTAGCGAGCAGTATAATGTGTCCTCAAAGTTTTTGAGTCATCCAGACCTTTGCAAGTTCTTTTCATTAATCCCAGCATTCTGTTTGACTTAGCAACAACAATATCTGTATGGGAATTCCACTTAAGGTGGTGATCTGTAGTAACACCTAGATCTTTGAATTCACTAACTTAATCTAACTTGGAGTTATTCAAGAAGAAATTAGAGTTTAAAGGTTTTTTTTTTCTGGTGATCTTCATGATTTTGCATTTTTTTTAACGTTGAACTCGATCAAATTAGCAGTACTCCATTTTTGGAGATTCAGTAGATGTTCTTGAAAAACGTTAAGGTCTTTAGCAGTGTCAATAATCCTTGAGCATTTACAATCATTAGCATAAAGAGCAAATGTGTTACCCGGAAGAACAACACTGGGTAGGTCACTTATGAATATTATGAAAAATAATGGTCCTAACTGTGAACCCTGAGGGACGCCGGAGCAAACATCAGACCAGGATGAGGAAACGCCGTCGAATACTACTCTTTGTCTTCTATCAGTGATGTAGCTCCATTGAAGAAGAGAACCAAAAATACCAAAGTTACATAACTGTTGTAGTAAAACTGAATGGCACACTCTGTCGAAGGCCTTGGAGAAGTCCAGAAAAGCAACATTCACTTGTAAACCATTATCAAGTGCGGTAGCCCAGTGGTTATGGGTTAAAATAAGCTGTGTTTTGCATGATCTGCCCTTGATAAATCAATGTTGCCATTCTGAGATGTATGGAGAAACATGATTGTAGACAGCAGTGTACATCAACGTTCTAAACACTTTGCAGGTAGTGGCAGCAATGAAATTGATCGATAATTTTCTACAATTTTTTTTGTCACCCTTGTGAACAGGAGTGATGTTGGCAGACTTCCACAAAATTGGCATAACACCTGAGTTAAGATAACGGCTACGATACGTTCTAAAACGTTCGAGCGTAGAAGTTGCATTTGTATGCAAATTTACCGCATGTACTATTAAAATAAGTTACATAAAAAACGAACAATTTTTGCGCCATATGACGACATCATCACTCTATCATCGATGCACGCTTGGTCGAGTTTGAATCAAATTGTCAACCAAAACTTATCAAAAAATACCTACACGATTTCTCGTTCAATTTGAATTAATTTTTTTTCAAAGATGTAAGTTCGCCTATCATTGATTTCTTTACAAAAATACAGTCAATATGAGCAAGTTACAATCATTCGTATATTAATCACAGGAATAAAATTGTGATTCCCAAAATGGGTTTATTTTGGATTATGGTTGGGAAAATGCTACAAAATCCAACATTGGGTTCAAATTTGGGATTTTCAAAGTGGGTTTATTTTGGGTTATTGTTGGGAAAGTGCAACAAAAACCAACACTGACTCGTACAGATTGGACACTGGACGAGTTCTTCTAGAGCTCGAGGAATGTTGGTTGCCATATTTTGGTTGCCTTTGTATCTGTCAATCTAGTAATTTGGTTATCTGGGTATCTAGGTCTCTTGGATTAACCTAAATAAAAAAACGATTTCTAAAGTTTAGACTGCTGGCTATGTATCAATGGTAGTATAAGGCGGTGTTTACATGGAACTAGGAAGATCCTAGCCCTAGGAGATTGACTATTTTGCGAGTTACGAGTTGAGTTGAGTTAGAGTTGAGTTAGAGTTAAGATTGAGTTACAGTGGAGTTATCCACAAATCCCTTTCTTAATCCATAAATTGCTTTTCCATCACGAAAACATTGAAATGACGGCAAAAATTCAAAAATTCAGTTTTATAATAGAGTGCAGACACAAAAAGTGTGTCAACTGTAACTCAATCTTAACTCTAACTTAACTCTAACTCAACTCTAACTCAACTCAACTTGTAACTCGCATGTTATCCTATCTCCTAGGATCTTCCTAGTAGGCGAACAAACATTTTTGTTTAGTTTACATGAATGCGAGAGCAACCGTTTTGGACTATACAAACAAACTAGAACAATGTAGAACTAGTCAAACGTTAAAACGAACAATAAATCTATTGTAATCCACGAACGAAAAATCATTTACAATTCAAATTTATAGTATAAGATGTATGTTGCTTCTTGTAATTATTCATTACAACACGACTTTTTTTACCAATACAGACTAACTGTATTTTGATGTAAAACCCTCGATATCTATTACATTAAAATGGTGCAAAAATGACTGAGATGTAATCTAGCTAAACTCCGAAACAGTCAAAAAAATCGAAAATCATCAAGCTACCGAAGCTAAAGAATTTCATCAAGCTACCGAAGCTAGAGAATCTCATCGAGTTACTGAAGCTAAAGAATTTCATCAACCTACCGAAGCTAAAGAAAATCATCAAGCTACCGAAGCTAAAGAAGTTCCTCGTCAGAGTCAGAATTTACAAAACAGTCAAGTTCCTCAGAACTCACAGAACATTCACATTCCTCGTCAGAGTCAGAACTCACAGAACAGTCACGTTCCTTGTCAGAGTCAGAACTCACAGCACAGCCAAGTTCCTCATCAGAGTCAAAACTCACAGAACAGTCAAGTTCCTCGTCAGGGTCAGAACTCACAGAACAGTCAAGTTCCTCGTCAGAGTCAGAACTCACAGTACAGCCAAGTTCCTCAGAATTCACAAAACAGTCAAGTTTCTCGTCATAGTCAGAACCCACAGAACAGTCAAGTTCCTCGTCAAAGTCAGAACCCACAGAACAATCAAGTTCTTCGTCAGAGTCAGAACTCACAGTCACTAAGGCCTCCATGCAACGGATTTTGCTGCGCCAAGTCATCAGCAATCAGGAAACAACAGCTTTCAAAAACGAGCTACCAACATAACTGGCATATGTCCTGTGCAAAAGGTTAACATACAAGATAAGTACGGCAATCCTGTGTCTATAATCACAATGATTGACAGCGGCTCAAACACAAGCCTTCTTTCAAAGAAAATGTCAAGAAAACTAGGCTTAACAGGAGAAAAGACCACCTTAACGATGAATCTAGCTGGAGGAAGTCAAAGATGCGAAAATTTACAAGAACTGGAAATAAACATAAGTCCCACCTTTAACTCAACTATAACAAAGACACTCCACGTATATTCAGTACAGAAACCATGCAGTCCAGCAAAGACTATCTCGAAGAATTTAATCGACAGTTTTGAACATCTGAAACCAGTTTCTGACCATTTCTACCTTCAAGGAGGAACAGTGGACTTATTAATTGGTGTAGACTTCACAGAAGCCTTTATCGATGTAGAAATAAGGCATGGAAACGAAGTAAAACCAATAGCAAAGCAGAACCTTTTTGGTTGGTATGTCCGCGGACAGTTTGTTGAAAAGCCAGTCGACCGTATTAACTCGATTGATGTCAGATACTTGGATACTATTACAGAAGATATGAAAAAGCTATTGTCACAAGACATGGTGGGACAACGTACAAACCTGTATACCTGCTTAGACGGTGCATTAAAAGAAAATAACTTCATCAAGAGCATCTCAAAGTCTACCAAGATTGTAGATGGACGACTACAAGTCACATTGCCATGGAATAAAATCGCACCTATAACGAAAAGTAATTACAACATTGCTTTGAAAAGAATGCATTCATCAGGAAGAACATTTTACAGAAAAAGCTGTTGTAAAGAAATCGAAGAAGAAGTTGAAAAGTTAATTGAGCAAGAATTTGTTGTTGAAATTTCTGAAACTGATAATAATCTGACACAACAATCCTTCCAATGCACGCAGTATTCACACCTGAAAGATCAACCAAGATCCGATTAGTATTTGACGCTTCTGCTAAAGGCGAAGACGGACTATCTTTGAATGATCACCTGGAAAAGGGCCCCAATTACATAAAGGAACTAACGAACGTCATATTTGCCTGGAGATAGAATCGAATAGCGTATACTGGGGACATAAGAAAAATGTTTAACCAAGTTGCAGTTCATCCGGACGATCAAGTCTTCCATAGGTTCCTATTTAGAAAGAATTCTGGGATCCCATCAGCCTTGTATTACCAGTTGCCATCGAATTCAGAATCGATTTGCAAGAATTATGGAGTGCAGATTACTCATGGGACGAAATTCTGCCAGCCGAAATACAGAACAAGTGGATGTACAACATTGATACACTTAACCAACTTCTCTCAAGAGAATTTAACAGAAAACTTAAACCTGAAAACGCAGTAGGATTGCCCGAAATCCATGGGTTCAGTGATGGAGGGGAGAAGGCCTTTGGCTCGGTGATGTTCATCAGATGGAAACTAACAGATGGTAGCTATACGTGTGTACCTTTATTGATCAAAGCCTACGTCGACCCATTAAAGAAGAAATCGATACCACGCTTAGAACTGATGGGATGTCTATCACTTGCCAGACTTTATAACACATGTTCAGAAGCATTGTACTTTATAGAAGTAAACCAATGCAAGAAGTCCTTTTGGATTAATTCTCAAACTGTACTATCCTGGATTAAAACGAGCGCAAAGAAGTTCAAATCCTTTGTCTCCGCTAGAGTTGCCGAAGTACAAGAAACAATGAACGTTGCCGACTTCAAATACATCAAGTAACAGTACAACTCAGCACACGCCCTAACCAGAGTCATTCCAGAAAGTAACTTAGCAAAATGGTTAGGTCCTGCTTTCCTAAATTTACCAGACGAAGAATGGCCAAAGTTTACCAACTCCCAAGATTCTTCAATTCAAGACAACATTGAAGTTGTACAAGAAGCTTATCCAGAAGAATACAAATTTAATCCAATCAGAAATGAAGAAAGAGACGACAAAGACTGTAAAGACAATCATCACGTCTTTGCAACAAATTGTGAAGAAGCTGAAAAAAACACAATCCTAACTCACCTGATGAATACTTGCTCTAACTACCGAAAAACGCTTGCCTATATTAGACGATTCGCATACAACGCGAGATGAGAAAGGTCCATTAACCGTCAAAGAACTGAAAGAATCAGAGAAACAGTTGATCAAGTGGAGCCAAAACGATGTCGACCTCAAGAAACTCGATGTGAAACTTATTCCTAAAATTGGAGAAGATGGTCTTTTAAGAGCTAATGGCAGACTTGAAAGAACCCGCAGTCTTCCAAATGATTTACGCAACCCTATCATCTTACCAAGAAATCACCAGTTAGTCCATCTTCTGTTACAACATCTTTACAAAAACAAGAGCACATTGCGGATACCACAGTCTGATTCACGAAGCCAGACGTAGGTTTTGAATCGTTGGCTTACGAAGCACCGCCAAGCAAATAACAAGAAACTGTGTTACATGTAGGAGATTAGGGGAAAAAACACTAGAACAACAGACGGGACAGCTACCAACACTTCGCACAACTGTACATCTACCAGCCTTTACCTATACAGCAATAGATATGTTTGGTCTCATTCAGATAAAACTAAACAGAAGAACCATGAAAGAAGCACAAGTTATCATATTCATTTGTATGACTTCAAGAGCTATACACTTAGAACTTTGCACCGATAAAAGCGCCGACACGCTTCTTATGCGTGGTCACCCACTTCTGCTTGTCCGATTGTGGAACAAATTTCAAAGGAGCAGAGAACTACATTGTTGAAACAACGAAAGACTGGGATATTAATCAACTGCAAGACAAACTAGCCAACGACTATTCCTGTCAATTTAAGTAGGAGTACAACGTACCACATGCAAGTCACATGAATGGCGTTGTGGAAAGTCTGATCAAGTCCATAAGACAAGATATAGACGCTACCTGCAAAAACAAGCCCTTCACAGAAGAGCAATGGAGAACATTCATCGCCGAGACAACATAGTACCTTATCAACAGCCGACCTCTTTATCCAAGCTCCAACGGCATTTGGGAAGGTCCCCCAAACACTCCCAATGACCTAATCATAGGACTACATATCGCACTACCCATACCAGAGCACGAAGTTAAAGTTAACCCCAGACACCTGAACAAATCTGTACAGAAAAGAATCGACGAGTTTTGGATATGTTGGCAGAAGTACTTCGCACCGTCACTTTTACCGAGAGACAAATGGTACAGACCAAAAGAAAATCTTCAGATTGGTGACTTAGTTCTAGAACTAGATCAAAACCCGCAAAGAAAGTGGAAGATGGGACTCGTTAAGTATTTCCCGGACAAGATAATCTAGTACGAAAAGCCGAAATAAAAATCGGCAACAGCTTATATACTCGACCCATCAATAAACTTTGCTTGTTGCTATCTAAAGAACAAGAAGTCTAAAATAACAAATAAGATGTGTTGCGACTTCGCCTTCACACCAGGGGGTGGTGTTTTGGACTAACTTTACAAACTAAACAATGTATAACTAGTCAAACGTTAAAACGAACAATACTTCTATTTTAATCCACAAACGAATAATAATTTACAATTCAAATTTATAGTATAAGATGTATGTCACTTCTTGCAATTATTCATTACAACACGATTTTTTGGACCAATACAGACTAACTGTATTGTGATGTAAAACCCTCGATATCTATTACATTAAAATGGTGCAAAAATGACTGAGATGTAATCTATCTAAACTCCGAAAAAATAAACATGAACGAAGCGAAAACTCTGAAAGTACTCACAGTCACTCTACAGGAATCTTAAGATAAATATTCCTTGGCCCTAGTAGGCGAGTTATCTCTACTTTTTCGTTGACATGTGTTTAGCTAGTGTCAGGCACAACCCTAGTACTAGGATGTTCATACCTGTCAGACAGGAAGATCCTAGTACAAATGCCCATGTAAACGCAATGCAGTAAATGTACGCAGATAGGATTATTCGCCTGCTAGGAAGATCCTAACGCTAGGATCATCCTAGTCTCATGTAAACGTCTCCTAAGTATACTATACACAGGGGTGGATTTTGCGCTATTTTTCTTTAGATACTTACCAAATATCAATCGATGCTCAAATGCTTACAGTCAAAACACCTCAAGCGTACCCACTAAAAGTTCATCAATGATTTCATTCTTCGAATCTTGATTTGATTATTCGATTTGAATATTCATTTTTGAAATCGACCAGTCTTATGCATTCAAGACAAAAGTCGCCGTTTGAGACAGAAAATTTTTGAAAATCTTTGTTTAATAAACTGAAAGATTAAGCTGTCTAAAAACTCTCACTGAAGTATTTCTTGACAAAAGAAAGAGGTTATTTTGCTTAGTTAGGATTTTTTTTCCAAATATGTCATTTTGAATTTTGTAGACTTGTTTTCAAATTTGATCACTGAAATCGAATGATCAATTCAATATTGGAATAATGAATTCAATAATGAAGTTTTGGTGGGTACGCTTGAGGTGTTTTGACTGTAATTTGTCGACGAAACAAATATCTACAGGTCAAAATCATGAGCTTGATTTCTTTGTTTCCGACCAAACATAAAATATATTTTCGATTGTTTTTGATTATTCGTTTAGGAAAAAAAAGGTTTGAAGGTTGCTGAAGTTTTTGGAAACAACGCGGTACGGAATAGATTGGTCTAGATTTGGATCAATTATCCTGGCTTCACAACCGAGCTATTTTAGGTCATCGTATAAGAAGGATTTGGTACGTTTGATTTCCGCAGTCACATTTGTGTTGAAAATTCATCAAATTCACTCCTTAATATGTTTGTTTACTCAGGGGTAAGTCTTTATAAAACCTTTACAACAGCTGCAGTTCCAGCATAAAAATTACAATGGGCTAGACCATTTCATCTACGTATACCATACGACCTAAAAATGTAATATCAACAATATCTTACCGGTTTTAACCCTAATTTTTTTTAGCTAAGTTTGCCTCACCAAGATAATGCTTCTAGAGCTATATAAGATCATCAGAAAGGTGAAGTAAGTCTCTTCTTCGAATCCTGACGTCATAGGCAATGTACGTGTCAATGCACAAAAACAAAGTTATGCTCGACGCAGCCTGAGTAACTGGCTTTCAGGGCCCCTTCCTCAGAAGACACGATACTCAGACCAAGCCTGGCCACAGGGAGCCCAAGCAATCTACTTGTCCTCATTTCAAGATGGCGGTTCATTGAAAGTATGCGAGTTCGAGACCAACGCCGGCCGTCTTAAAGAAATAAATTGAATAAACGTGTTTTTTTTTTGTTTTTTTTCTTATATTACAGAGACTTGCCCAAGTCGACCTCTCTGATATTCACAGTGTATTTTGGAGATGATTTATAAGTCATAATGAATTTATTTTAATCTCAAATAAATTTATGCGCTCTTAAAACATAGGAAGCCCAACCAGCAAGCACGTGTATATCCAAGCTCGAACCAGAATCAAGTCGTCTTCTGTCGTCCTGCGGTAAAATCGATTGGGCTTTTTTCCAAAGCGCGCGCGGGTTCGAGAAGAAAGAGTCTGAGAAAGTCTACTCTCCAACTCGCGTACTTTCATTAAAACCACGATCTTGAAAAAAGAAGAAGTGGATTCTTGGACTGCCTGTTGCCTGAGTAGCTAATCATCACATCAAAAAGGTTTTCTTTTCATTGTAACACTGGCATAAAATTTGTTATTTTTGCTTGCTCGGCAAGTGCACTTATCTTATAATCCCTAATTGGGCCTGATAAGAAATAAGCTACATCTTTATTTGCTTTTTTAGATTCTTTAGCATAAAACAACTGATGAGAAAACGCTCTCATATGTGGCGTTATTTTTTTATTGGTTCAACTGATTAATAAGCCTAACGAGCCAGAGTACGGGTCTGCTAATGAGCATTACGTGTAGGAAATCGAATCAGAGCAGGTAATTTCACGTTTTTGCACAGTGATATCTACTTTTTGCACAGTGATTTCAACATTTTGCACAGTGCTTTCAGATAAAGCACAAAGTAGCCAACCAATCAGAATCGAGGATTTTTGATGGTCATATTATTAACGTAGGAAAACATTAGCTTCCTCTGTAGGTAGCTTCTTTGGCTTCCTTCTTCCCTCTTACAGTGAGGACACTCGAACCATGAACACTTGTCTTTATTTGGCTTTTCATTTTTTGAACTTTCTACTGCTTCAAATCCTCTAAAAAAGTATATTTGATCGCAAATAAACTGCATTATCAAAATGAAAATGTTTTCAGATTAATTCACTCAAAGGAAGCATGTTAAAAAAATTATAAAAAAGCACAATGTGTTACCGTTCGAGTATCATCGCTGTAATTGCAGACTTTTTCTTTTGAAATTTGGCGAATCAGGAATGGTGAGCAATAATATCAATTACTCGATAAAATCCTTAAGGAAACCCAAAGGGAACTGCATGCGGTAAATTCCCCAACTAAACCACCAAGACAAAATATAAACTCCACTTATAACTGTCTTTTGTATTGGTTTGACTTATTCTATGGTAATAATGATATAATGGTTAAATAAAAGATTGCATGAGAAATACATGTGCGACAGTATTGTTCCTATATAATTTATCATTGCCCTATTTCATTATGACGTCACATCAAAACAAATCTATTGTTTCTTGAACGCTAAGAATCATGGTCGCTAGAGGGGAAACAGCATGTTTAACTCAATTAAAACTAGTCTAAAATCTATTTATAATAAAAGAACAAAATATACGTTGAAGTGCAAAGCAAAATGTGCTAGAGGAAAACTATTTAGCCCGAATTACAAGTAGTTCTGTTCTTCTTCTCGGATGCATGCATGATATCATTTACGTCTGCACATGTTTCAAGTATTAGTGCGATTCTGATTATCTTAGATGCGGTTTCGATTTTTTAGGGAAAAAAATTAATGCTTTTTTGCTATGTTTGTATTGTGGTTTTAAGCCAGTGTTGGCTTACAGTCCCGTCTGTTTAGGCAATTCATGCACTATTATTTTGGCGTCGATCCACAAGATGGTTTTGTTGATCCTTCGGCAGTTTCGCAGTTTCATCGTTCTGGGCTGTTGAAAAGAACCATAAATGAATATGTTTTTCTAAAGTTTATAGATATTTCAAAACAAACAAAAGACCGTTTTCGGGGAAAATAAGGGAACATCGAATTCCGGGTGTAAATAACTCGACCGAAAGTTTCCAATATTGGACCCTGGTTACACTATGCCGGATAAATTTGAAAACGAAACTTTTCTTCCGATACCGTGACAAAAATTGATCGTTAAACAATAGAATTAGCATAAAATTGTGTCGGATTCATGCGTTATAATCTGGACGGAAGGCCTCGTAAAGTTGCGTTTTCAGTAATTTTATTCAAATCAGCGCCCTTTCCTCAAGATGAACATATTTGATGGTCGATAAACTGGTATGTGTATCTTCTGCAGCTATTCATTGAACGAAAAAAAATACCCATAAACCTTTTCAGTCGTGTTATGGACATTTGGTATCCGTCATTCTCTTTTTTGAAATGGGTGTATTCTGGGGAAGGTTAAATTCGTTGGGTATGGTTAACTGGGACGTCAAAGCAAAAGCTATATGATCATCCGGAAATAGAAAAATGCCAAACTGCGTTAGCCAATAAAAGAATTTCGCATGAAATAATATTAAACAAGCTTGAGCCTGATTTCCATTAAATCGATCGCGATCGCTGGATCGCTGAACATGATACCAGCGATAGTCAGCGATTATATGGAAACACTTTTGTACGATTGAAACACATTGCAACAATTGACAGCGATCGTGAGGGATCCTCGCGTCAGTACTAGTAATTTCAGCGATCTGGTGATCGCGAGTGATTATATGGAAACAAGGCTTTAGCAACACAAATAAAAGCAAATTGAGGTGGACTGAGAGCATGTGGCAATCATCTATTTATTATTTTTATTATTATTTGTCTTTCTGGACAGTATATTAACTCTATATGGTGATTGTTGACGTACCATTAAGAGGTTCAGGTCTGGTAGTGGGTGCGTATAAGACCATAACAGTCAGGACGTACACATTCCACATGCCATAGATACCAGTTAACATTGCGCCTGATAAAAAACAAATCATGATTATAGTGATGAAGCATGGCAGACGTAGCACGAAAAAAACATTTTACGTACCTTTACGCGCTCCACTTTACGCAATTTTAAGAATGCGTAAATTTTCGTAAATGTCGTAAAGATGCGTAAAAGGAAGAGAGTATGAGATAAGAGAGCTTATTCCCCGTATTGGGCTTTACACTCATCAGAGAATCTTTTCATTCTATTTTTAAACTGAAGTTATATTTTATTTCGAAAACGGAACGTGATTGGCAAGATTTCAGGAGTCGCGGTCGCATAGTCAAAACATCTCAAGACAAAAGTGCAGAGATTGATAACGAGTTTCTAAAAATAACACGACGAGTAGAGCCCCTGATGGGGTCCGGAGATAATCTCTCTTGGTCATACTCTCTTGTGAAAAAACTATATTTACGTATCTTTACGCGCTCGTAAAGTGCGTAATGGACACTTTACGCAGTTTTAAGAATACGTAATTTTTTTTGTAAATGTCGTAAAAGATGCGTAAAAGTCGAACAATATGCGTAAAGGTCACGTAAACAGGCCATTTAATTGAAAATAACGTAAAAAAGGTACGTAAAGTGTACCATAACGCACTCGTAAATGGTGTGTAAAGCATGCTTTCACGCAGTCTTTTCTTAGCCGTTACGGATACGTAAATTTAATATTTCGTAAAATTTATAAAATAAATGGGATAGTCTATCGTGCGCGCTTATTGGACCTCATTAGACAGTTTGAATTAATAAAACCGCGCAACGTAGAAAGACTTAACTTTGAATTCGGTATTTTTTTCGTCACGTTCGTGCGTTTGCTGTTTTATGAAACATACGCGTCGTGGTAAATTTCCTAAGCAACTCTCATGTTCTCTCAACATCCCACGTGTTTTGATCAGAGTATCAAACACGGAAAACGTATTTTTCATGGAGTTAGTTAAGCATAGCATTCACGAAAATGACTATGATTATAGTCATGGACTGCAATGATGTTGTGGCACTCAGTGAATTCGAATATTTTACACTCCATTAGACAAAACCACTGGCCTCCTTGTAATAAAGGATAGTCACATGATATTTCCATCAAAACAACGAAAAGGTCAAAACAGCAATCAATCAATCAATTAAGCAATCAATCAATCAGTCGCCAATCAATCAGTCGTCAATCAAACTGACATCAATCAATCAATCAATCAATCAATTAAGCAATCAATCAATCAGTCGCCAATCAATCAGTCGTCAATCAATGTGACATCAATCAATCAATCAATCAATCAATCAATCAATCAATCAATTAAGCAATCAATCAATCATTCGCGAATAAATCAATAATAAGTTAATCAATGAATCAATTGATCATTATCAATCAACCAATAAATAAATCAATTAATCAATCAATCAATCAAAGCACCGATCAATCAATCAATGAATTATACAAGTATAATTTGAAGAATGTTGATAATGATTGCAGCGATGATAACAATAACAGAACTTACTTGATACTTCCATGGCTGACTCTACCCGTCCAAATTTCCATTGAGCATCATTGACGTTGGTTACAATGAAGAAAATGACTGTTAGGGCAGCACAGATTAGGGTCGTTACCATCAGAAACTCAAAGCGAAATATCAAACCCTGAAACAGTAAGAAAACGGGTAAAAACCTAAAGGAAAGCATAAATTAAAGTAGTAGAGAAGAGAAGCAAGAAAATGACTGATTGATTGATTGGCCGACTGGTCGACTGACCGACGTCTTGCTGTTCAGTGTAGTACAGGGAGAGGGGAGGGGAATTGAGCGCGCTGTCGGCCACACGTTTGCCATACCTTACTCACATACAATAAAGTGTCTACCTCTTTTTAAGAAAAGAGACTTAAGAAAAGAGGTATGGAATGAATAGCACAATAAACAGTTTTGTTGAAGGATACGGCGATGAATAAGAGAGTATAAGATAAGAGAACTTATCCACGGACCACATCAGGGGCTCTACTCGTCGTGAAACTTAGAAACTTGTTAACAATCTCCGCCCTTTTGTCTTGAGATGTTATGACGATGCGACCGCTCCTCCTGCAATCTGGCCAATCACGTTCCGTCCCCCCAAAAAAATCAGTTTCAAAATAGAATGAAAAGATCCACTGATGAGTGTAAAGCCCAATACGGGGAATGGGCTATCTTATCTCATACTCTCTTGGTGGTGAGTCATGAAAGCATTAGTTAGAGTAAAGTTAGACACACAATACAATTCAAGCTACCCTTTTTTATAGTAGCCACAATTTATCATACCTCATAACTCAGTGTTCGTGCTCTTGACATGTTCTTAAAGGTAGCTCTCTTGCCGCGAATATTCAAGAAAACCTTGACGACCATCACAAGCAGGAACAAGAAATAGATAGATGCAAACACGCCAGCAGAAATAATAAAACCGTACTGGTTACAGTTAAGAACTGGAACTATCAAAAATACATCAAAAGTGCGAAAGCTTTAAAGACTGTGCCTAAACTGGTTTATTTTTGTGAATACGTTTTTAATATTCTATATATAAGCAAAGCTTTATTATTGACGGAAGAAGCGTGGAATTGCTCTTAAATAAATCAGTTTGTTTTGAATCATCTTATTACAGCGTGAATCCCCTCGCCTTCCTTTGGATCGATAAAAGGGATTAGATCTACTGCTATATGCTAAATTAAAATCCCGGCTCTCCCGGGTGTCAAGAAACCGGAGCTTTCAATGATTTCATACATATAGTGTAAGCCCTATTCGTACGCGATATGTCAATGTCTTTTACATGACAAAGGATACAGCTAAATCACTGCCAAGGTTCGTTGCCCAGATACTATAGAATGGATTGTTAAGTGGGTAGACCCTAGGAAACGACAAGAAAGAGAGAATGATATATGGGCACGCGGATATTTTTTGCATTCTAGTGTAATAATTTTTGTTTTCTTTCATATCAAGCTATTCCCTTAAGAATGTTGTCGTTTTCTATCAAGCCTCACGTATTCCCTTGTAAGAATTGCAGCCACCATATTTGTGAATTGGAGTAAATCAGCAATGCAAAAAAAGCGATTTTTCTCCCTCATTTTTTTTTTACATTTTTTTAGTGAAAGCATGCATAACTTTCTGTTAAGGTAGTACCGGACCATTGGTACTGCGCATCCAGCTCGCGCATGTGGATCGGAATAAAATTTCCTGCGCAGCTAAATTGAAACCGTACGTTAAAGGCAAAATTTGGCCATTTGCGGAATTTTTACTCAAACTTTGAAACGCTTTATATGGACCTAAATAGAATTTAGTGCCCATGCTTTCCCGGCCAAAACATCGCAATTACAACAATTTTCACGCGTTTTTAGCTTATAGCTCATTTTCATTCGATTCTGTATTTGCAATTATTTTGCAGTATAAGGGACTCACACGTAAAAATCCACAAACAACATCGCTTGTAAACCATTGTAGACCTCCAGTAGCTCAAGTCGAAAAGCATCAGACGGGAACGGTAAAGGACGCTACATTTGGATCTAGGAGAGGGGCAAGGGGGAAGACCTGATTTATTTTTATAGATAGTACTTTTACTTTTTGATTGATAATCAGTAATAATTTTATTAGCAGTTTTTTTCGCAATTGACAACCAGTCATATCTTAACAAGTCTGTCTGTGTATATATTGTTCTTACCGTTCGCAGATATCAAAGACAAACAAAGAGGCGCCACCAATACTAATGATACAGATTTGCAGAAGGTAAGCTTTGATCTTGTATCTTTCTGAGTGGTCCTGTTATGAGATGAGACAGAATTGATAAGTGATTCGTGCATGGTGATAAATGACAGTGAACAAGAGAGTTCATTGTACTGCTTTTATGAATTAATAGTCCAGTCAATCTACGGCAGAACCCAACACTAATTGCAACAGAAGGTTTTTCAACGTGATTTGCCTTAGGAGATAGTCCTAAACAACATATCAAAAGTCCTAAAAAATCCTAGTTTCGGAAAGCCCTCAAAATTGACTTTTTGTAAAGCCTATATTTTGATATAGCATGAAAACGAGGCTCAAACAGGAAGTGGCCTTATTTCTTAATTGAAATGACCACTATCTGCAACTTTGTAAACGGTTATTCAAAAGAGCAACAATTTTAGTCTTTTTGTACATTTATATGAAAGTTCTACTTATTTATTTGATTTTTTTAATAATTATTACGTTTTAGCCTATATACAAAACACTGAAATGAGCATAATTTCTGTCAAGAAGTTACTTCAACGGCACCCCTTTTTGCTATCACATGGCAACATCAAGTGTCTCGGTCTTAAAAGAGAACACAGAGGTGTCCTATTCTCATCATCCTCATAACACGAATCATCAGAGGAGTTGGAACAGCCAGATCCTTTGTAGTGACCCGACAGACCGCGGAAAAATTCAAGCCATGAGCTTTCGAAAGTTGCAACGCAACACCTTTAGGAGACTCTGTGCTGCAGCAGGTGGCAGATTCGTCATAACTGTTTTGTAGCTTCCATCCCCATTGCTGTACATCAATTTATTCTCCTTTACATTGCTGAATTTGATATGGGATATATTTAGCAGCTGCAGAATGTAGGAGGAAGGGTGTTTGGTTCAGTTTTTGTTAGTTTTATCGCCAGTTTTTCTGGTGATATCGCTGGTATCGAAGATCATCTAGAAATTGACCTGAATTTCAATTTAAGCGCAAAAGAATAGCATTTTCGTCCTCCACCTGAAAACCTTTTGTAGCATTCTTGCTTGGAATAGTTTGGCATTGATCCCTGAAATGAGATGAGCTTATAAAAAGCTCTGAATCGATGTGTCCCAATAGCAGTTTTGCGCTCCTGACATTTCTTGATATTCCAGACTCTGCGTCTTACGGTACTTGGGTTCAGGAACAAAGAACAGATCATGGTAATCAAGGTCTGCGTAATAGAGAAGAATGACGTCTGAGCGACGTCTGTTTGGTAGAGGCGCTATCGTTGTATCCATCAAAGACGATAATCGCCTTGCCCCAATTCTTTATCAAGTAATTGCAGTACAGCTCACACACTTCCCTGTAATTTGTGGTACCTGGGTAAGGCTAACTTATCCTGTGTATCTAGAAGCGCTCCGCCATCTAAAACATACCGTATACTTCTCTGATTTGGTGCGCTTACAGCTTGAATCTGGGCAGAAAGTTTCAACTAGATGGCATCGGCTAAAGCTGGCTTTTTTGGTTGTGAGAGCATTAAGGAGGAATTAAATAGAAATGCCGGATAAGTAACAAAGTTTGTAACAAAACAGCGCTGGGAGATCTTTGCACTGGTGTGACGCCAAGATTAAGCGCTGAAATAGTAACTGTGCGTTAATCTTGATAGCAGAAGTTGTAGCAAGATTAACTGCATGGTTAGAATTTTTATGTATGATACTGGCGATTCCCCAGTCATAGAAAAAAGAACCTTTCTTTTACTTTTTTGGCATCGATAGTATGCAAGAGCGGAACAGGTCAGAAAAGTCTGTGATCAGCAGAACTGTATTTAAAGTTTGATATGGATTTATTTTCTTGTTCTACGCTTCGAGCTCCACGGCCGGCACTACACGCGGAGAATGAATCAGAAATCGACATTGCCACGACAAAGTGTGACAAATGCGAGTCGACATTTCGTATATCTAATTACAAAACATGTCTAAAAACATTTTAAGTTCATAATTTAGATTCAGTGAAAACTTCGCAAGTTTTTTTAAAATTACTTTTACAAATTTCTCCAAATTGATAATACATAAGAATGTATAAGTTTATTTTCACATTTAAATTTTAATGTGATATAATTGTATAACACTACAGTTTAACATTTAACAAACTCATAATTACAATTTGATCTTTAGCTAATAAGACTCGTAGTTTTTTAGGTCTAACGACACTTTTCCAAATAAATAGTTGCGAAAAATAAGTCAGATGAAGATTTTGCCTCACAGAGCCTCGTTTTCGTGCCGCATATTTTAGCCCGTCAACTCTGTCATGAAAATTCCTTATTTTCAGCATGTTCCGAAACTAGGATTTCTTAGGACTTTTGATATGTTGTAGAAGGATATTTTCTGATACTAAAACCGTTGAAAAACCTTCTGTTGCAATTAGTGGTGGGTTGACCCATGTTTTTTCGTAGATTGACTGGACTATAATCTGGCAATGGCAGAGTAACATGCGGGGAACTCATTTGCTTCTTTAGTCTTCTTTGGTTCGTTAATAGCTAGAAAACTAGACAACAGACTTCCCTCTAGTTTGCAAGCGTTCACAATTCGCAAGAGAAAACATATGCAATAATGACATTTTTACTTCGTCGGAAATCCTATTCAACAAATTAAATCAAGGTCGTCTAATTAAGGCTGATTTACACGGTACGATTTGGCGCATGCAATTTGTATTATACGACTATTCGTGAAGTTTAAAACGTTCTAAAACTAGTCGTGGGACATTCTAGAACACGTTTCAGATGATGACAACGTCATGATGTGACCACCACTTACCAGTAAATGTTCTCCAATAAATATAACCCCGAAACACATCATCACGGTGTAGAACAGATCTTGGCGTATATCAGAGAACAAAAGCATGTAGGGCATATCGGCATACAGTGTCATCCACTCGAAAGGTACTGAATATAACACATGCAAAAACAATGTATTAGAGATGTTTTTCTCCGCAGGCTTCAATGTTTGGAGTCACAGGTTTGCTGTTTTGTAGAGAGAAGCTTATCATGTTGACATTCCGCCATATGCAACTATAACATTCTAACCCAAGAGAATTCCTTAAGGAAAGTCTAAATTGTAACGGCACCTTTCTGTGAAATCAGCTCTCTAGTGATGCTAAATCATTCACATATTTTATATATGGTGCATTGAAGCGTAGTCTGATCTCATAGTACCACCATGTTAGCAGAACTTTTGACGATTTTAAACTCTTTTATTACTTTCACGTTGAAGTCGCTATCGTGACTGTGGATTTTTTAAATAAAGTTTTTACTAACGCAAACAATGAACCAACCAACCAACCAGCCATCCAAGAGGAGATAAAATGGGTAATGGAAAGAGAAGGTTGCGAGTAACGTCTTCCGGCGGAAGGCTGTGTAAATACTTACAATTCAAAAACACTGTAATGAATCCTAGTACAAGCATTGCCCTGCAAGACAGAAACATAGCATATTAGATGTTGTGGTTTGCGCATGATAGCCTTACAGAGGAGCTGGAAGCGTTATCGTCTGTAATGCGATCCACTCACTTCAAATTCATTAATTGAACCCGCCGGCTACATGCAAATCATGCGGTATCATAATTTTTGCGCTCAAGATATCTGACCAACACTTGACTGAAGACTTTTATATTGCAATACATTGAAGTTTTTTAAGACTTCTCTTAAAACACAGTATAATCCTAGAATTTTTTGGGATTAATTAAAGAAGAAAATTCTTTCCCTACAGACTCGCTCTGCAGCTATTGTATTCATGGTGAGCACCGCTGGCCATACAAACGAAGTGCATGCTTAACAGTGCATAGGTGATAGCTTACTTCTCTAGCAGAAGTACTTCACGGCGGAGTTTCTTTACGCGTAATACAAACCAGACAAGAATGATAGCACTGATTGGAGCAACGACTGATTTCAAGATCAACCATGTTTTAGTAAAACCACCATTTTGATGAACTTCCTGTAAAAAAAAGATAAAACAAAGTTAGTGCCACTGTCAAATAATCTTTAGCATCTTAATTATCGACTGCAATATCATTATCGTCATCATCATGATCATTATAATCACCATCATCATATACATTTCCCTAATTCGATGACAATGAATTTCTCGTGATTTACAAGACCAATCAAATTGAAAATGAGTAGAAATATTCTTTGGAGTGCCAGAATGTTGTTTCTTGTGTTAGATTTTTAAAACTGTTTATTGTTATTTGATTATAACCATTTGGTTGTTTTTGAAGTGTTCCTCGAATTTTGGTTCAAGTTCCTTTTGATTGAATAGGAACTACTCTAAAGGAACAATAGTTCCTTTTGAAGAGACTATGATTCGGAACAAAAGTAGTTTAAAAACGGAACAGTACGTGCTAAAGTGGAACAATACGTTCCTGTAACATAACGTGTGTTCCTCTATGGAATAAACAGGTCCGTGCTGTTGTTGCTATTAACGTAAAGTGGAATAAGTGTTCCTTTTTAATCAGACAAAAAGGATCAGTTTGTTCCTAGTTATAAAATTGATGTTCCCATTACTGACAAAAAGGAACAATCGTTCCTGTATTGGTTTAATAAGGAACGTTTAGTTCCTTTTGTCCAGCAATAATGTTCCTTTATACATATAATAGGGAACACAACGTTCCTGTATGCATAAAGGAACCATTCTCACAGGTGAGTCTGAACAAAATCAAACGAGTTTGAATTTGTTTGAACAAGCTTTTGTCCAGAATGTTTTTGCCCAAGGGTTTGTTGTAACGAGTCATTAATATTGAACAATATATTTTCAAACATGTTTAAACGTGTCTATAGGCGTGGCCAGAAAGCGTTATTTTGATTGGTCGACATTTGGTCCTTTATCGCGCAAACAAAAATTTATACGTTCATTTCGTTCAAGTCCGCAATGAGTAAACGTTCTAAGTCAGTAGATTGGTCTTCGAAAGACGGTGCATCTCCCAAACCAAAAAGATTACATTTAGAAGAAGACGAAAGTGATAATCTATTTCACTGTCCAGTACCGAATTGTGATCACGATGGGTATTCAACACAAAGAGGATGCAGAAAACACGTCAAAAACAAGCATGGTTGGTTTTACTACTTTGATGAAGAACCAGCAAAATCGAGTGAAAATGCTAACAAGAAAGAAGACTCTAAAGCATCGCCTAATTCAGATAAAGAACGTTGCATCAAAAAACAAGTGCCATCATTTGATATTTCTACAACTATTGGTAAAGAGTTTGAAACATGGCTGACAGGCAGTGGTGGAGGATGTAAAAGCAAGAATCAAGCTAGCAAGTTGTACGAAGAAGTTTTAAGTATCTCAAATTTTGCTGTGAAGATGAAGACGTTGACGATGAAGAAGAATTGAGCTGGGACTGGATAGACTTTAGTTTGAGCTCGCCTAATTTTCTATTTAAATTTGTTGATGTTATGCAAAGTGACTGGGGTCTTGGCCATGCTGGACGTATTGGATACTTGGATGCCATAAGTGACTTGATTGATTTTCGTAAAGTTCATGGGGTGTGTTCAGATAATGTTCTGCGCAATCTCACTTCCACAGAAGTGTATCTAAAGCGAGCCCGTAAAACAGTTTCTAAGATGATGAGACTTCAATGGACTAGCGATCTCGACATCGACACTCTCGAATCCAAGGGACACTGGGCGACATTAGACGAACTTTTACACACCATAACGTACCACCTTCCTCGTTACGAGACTGTTACGAAGGTTTGCCGAGAGACGCCGAACAAAGCTACCCCGTCCGACCTGTCATTTGCTACTAAGTTTGTTGCTGTATATTTGCTTATCAAAGTGAAAGGATCGCGCCCTATGACCTATCAGTACTTGACAGTAGACATGGTTGAAACAGCTAAGGCTAATGGTGGTTTTATCGACCAGAAAAAGTTCAAGACTGCTGCGCGTTTTGGATTCGATACTCTATGTTTGACTGATACAAGTCTTCAAGTTTTGGATGCCTATATAAGCCACGTCCGCCCTCTTTTAAAACCAAATTGCGACTATGTCCTGGTGACCAAAAAGGGAAATCAACACACCAAAATTGGCCAACTTATGGGAAAGATGGTGTTCGATGCTACGGGAAAATACATTCATCCAACTCGATATCGACAAATCGTAGAGACAACAAGTCAAAAACAACTCGACACCAAAGAACAAGAAGCAATTTCTGAAGATCAAAAGCACAGTTCAGTGGTGGCAAAAGTGCATTATCAGAAACGAAGGTCACGTGACATTGCTAGCAAAGCGCACGAATGTTTAAAAAAAACTGCACGGGGATAAAGGCTCGCAAGTAGATGATGACGTGAGTTTAAGACTTTCAAATAGTCCCACCTCCTCCCCGAGTAGCGAAAAAGAGCAAGAAAACACAGACACTGCAAATTCAAGTTTGGGAACAACGCAGGAAAAAACTTCGAGCGAACAAGTGCAACCAAAAAAGAAAAAGATCATGCTATTCAGTGCAGAGGAAGACGATTTTTTGAAAGCAGGAATCAAACGATATGGGTTTGGACAATGGTCAACAATTCTTAGGGATCGAGATTATAGATTTCAGAAAGGCAGAACAGCTAATTCATTACTTAATAGAGCTATGCGCAAATTCCAAAATCATAGCGATCAATAGAGCAGCAATGTAAATATTATCACTCGCAAAAATAGCAAACAAAACGACAATTCCTGTATTGTTTATTGTCTAACAAAAATAATAAATTAGTTTGTCATGATTTGTAATTCGTATGTTTCGAAGTCAATTACAATTTCCTTAATTGTTTTTATTAACTATTTTATTTACTATAATATAGTTATGATTGGCGTTTCCTTGTTTGGGGTGTTTTCTACGCAAGTTACAATATTTGTTAGTTACAATCTTATGATTTAATTGAATTCAATTGCTATACTGAAAAAATATCACACGTCAATTAATTAATCAATAAACATCAATAAACACGCATTCTGGTTCTTTTTTGTGGTTGTAATTACAAAACGCTCTAGGCGAAACTTGACCAATCTTGTTGGATGGAATAGGGCATGGAAGAAATTTGCGTTCTTTAATGGACCAGGCCATACCTTTATTTACTTCGATAAGATCGTAGTCGATACGTAGTGGAGCCATAACTTCACAATATGGATCTGACATTAAATCAATAATTCTCCGCATGTTGCCGAGCAGACGTGGTTTGTAATACTCATTAGTTGCTAAACTGTTGACAAACTCTCTCGGATCACACTTAAAGGTGAATGTGTATCTGGCTAATATCTATGTCATTTACCAGGACTGTCAACTTGTCAGGAAGTCGTCTTTCTACTTGCCCTGATTGAGGCTCGATACCTGTCGTGCATCGGCCTCCACTCCACATTCAATGAGACTTCTTAAAACAAGTAACGGATTGGCAGGGACACCATTTGGCTTTGTTAGTGCAAGCCAATACCATATCACTGCTCGCAGGTTTTTCTTTTTAACTACAGAATGTGCTTCGTATGAAGCTGGAGGTGCAGAACTTTGCAAAGATTCTTCATTCTCAACAGAATCAGAGTAGTTGTCGTCTTCTATTTTTTGCTTCTTTCTCTTACTGTCCTGCGTTGCTATTGAACTAAAGAAGAACGCCACATTTGGAATTCCTAAAAGAAGACGTTAGTTGAAATAAGTTTTATATTTTGAAGCTAAATCTCGCATAAAGCTTTTGAGAAAGCAAGAAAGTTACCTGATATAGCCGAGTCACATTTGTCTCTTAGTTGAACGATGTTTCTCCATGATTTGAGAAGATCTTTGCTTGCCGTTCCGCAAAGACATGCAGCTTTAATAGATTCACTGTTGAGCTGTCTACAAGGTTGTGTTGCTCTTGGCATCTTGTCGAGAAAGACCAAAACCAAAAGCGTTCCGAATTTTATACTCTGAACGGCGTGAAGAATTCACGTGGAACAAAGGAGCCCAAAATGAATTACAACAAAGTAAACTCTTACGAAATTCACGTTGTTATGAAGATAACACAAAAGGTCCAGATAGTTCATATAAAGGTCAAAAGCTCACCGTTTTCAAAACCATTTTCCTCGGAAACAATCACCAGAACTTGACCTTGAAAGCCATTATTTTCTAAGACAGGTTTATTCACAGAGCTTTTCACTCTTGCGAAATTCATGTTGCTATGTAGTCGACACAAAGGTCCTTATTGTTTAAGTTAAATAAACCACTATTGTCATTACCAACGAGTTCGAGTATTTGAAACCACTTAGCTTTGCAAAGCCACTTTACTAATAAAACACATGTATTCACGTATTATGCAGTAAAATGTTTTCAAAACTCCAATACAAAGTCTAAAAAACATCATAGGAACATTTATCGGGTCACACCCATAATGTAGAACTCTAAAAACATGACAGATATTACGGAATACACGGAGATCATGGATAATCACAAATAACAACGTTGTATGCTAGATGTGCCACACCCATCAGCTAAAACTCTATATCTGTAACGGATAATACAGAATGTACAGATATTACGGATAATTTCAAATAAGAATATAGTGAATATATATTCTATGCACTAGTGTTGATATACAAAATATATTTCATATAAACATATCAATATAATATATTGACAACAGTCATATATCATAGTAGGTCCATACTATGAAGTTTTACAGCGTGGTTGTGGTTAAATGTGCCACACCCATTGGTAAAAACTCTACATAGATAACGGATACGACTGAATATGCGGACATTACGGATAAATTTAAATAAGAATATATTGAATATATACTTCTTGTAATAAATAAAATGTGTTTATATAATATATAAGATAAATATATATATTATATATATATCAGCAAAAACTCTAAATATATAACGGATATGACGGAACATACGGGTATTACGGATAACTTTAAATAAGAATATATTAAAAATATTATATATATTATATATATTATATATATTATATATATTATATATAATATATATAATATATATAATATATGATATAATATATATTATAGAACTTAAATTAGAGTAAATCCGTACTATCCGTATTTTCCGAATAATCCACCATATTTTAAAAAGTTTTACATTACAAGTATTATATATAATATATATAATATATATAATATAAATAATATATGATATAATATATATTATAGAACTTAAATTAGAGTAAATCCGTACTATCCGTATTTTCCGAATAATCCACCATATTTTAAAAAGTTTTACATAGAGAGTGTGACTATATATACTATAATGTGCACCATATCATATGATATACTTACAATATTTATAATCTGTATATGTAGTATGTTATACACATATTCGTATAGACTAATTTAACAGTCATCCCTGTTATCCGTATTTGCCGTCATTTCCGCCATGTTTTATAAAGTTTTACATACTCAATATTATATACTAACAATATTTATAATCTGTATATGTAGTATATTATACACATATCTTTGCGCTCAGACTAATTTAACGTTATCCATATTATCCGTATATGCCGTTATTTCCGCCATGTTATATAAAGTTTTTCGTGGTGGGTGTGTCTGTAAGTATCATAGTTTAAAATATGATCTGCAGTCAGGTTTGCAAGTAATATATAGCTTGAGTTGACTTGCAGTCATAGAGCAATCCTACAACCTTGCCTGTGAGTATTATAGTCGTTTAAGAAGAAATAACTTTATGTATCTTTTGCTAATGTAAAGCGGTCTTCAACACGTTCCGAACCCTAGAAAAGGACCATTTGCTATGTGTTCCTCGCAAAAATGACAAAATATATCTTTAAAAAATCGTAAAAAATCATTGAGAGATTTTCAAAGTCTAAAATTTTTCCGAAACATAGATAGGTCGAAACTTTTAATTATGAAGTGGATAAAACAATCAAATCTAGACCTCAAAAGCGCACAAGTGACATTTAAACAAAAGGAACATTGAAATTAGGGAAATGATCATATACATTTCCCTAATTTGATGACAATGAATTTCTCGTGATTTACAAGACCAATCAAATTGAAAATGAGTAGAAATATTGTTTGGAGTGCCAGAATGTTGTTTCTTGTGTTAGATTTTTTAAACTGTTTATTGTTATTTGATTATAACCATTTGGTTGTTTTTGAAGTGTTCCTCGAATTTTGGTTCAAGTTCCTTTTGATTGAATAGGAACTACTCCAAAGGAACAATAGTTCCTTTTCAAGAGACTATGATTCGGAACAAAAGTAGTTTAAAAACGGAACAATATGTGCTAAAGTGGAACAATACGTTCCTGTAACATAACGTGTGTTCCTCTATGGAATAAACAGGTCCGTGCTGTTGTTCCTATTAACGTAAAGTGGAACAAGTGTTCCTTTTTAATCAGACAAAAAGGATCAGTTTGTTCCTAGTTATAAGATTGATGTTCCCATTACCGACAAAAAGGAACAATCGTTCCTGTATTGGTTTAATAAGGAACGTATAGTTCCTTTTGTCCAGCAATAATGTTCCTTAATACATATGATGGGAACACAACGTTCCTGTATGCATAAAGGAACCATTCTCAAAGGCGAGTCTGAACAAAATCAAATGAGTCTGAACTTGTTTGAACAAGCTTTTGTCCAGAATGTTTTTGCCCAAGGGTTTGTTGTACCGAGTCATCAATATTGAACAATACATTTTCAAACATGTTTAAACGTGTCTATAGGCGTGGCCAGAAAGCGTTATTTTGATTGGTCGACATTTGGTCTTTTATCGCGCAAACAAAAAATTATACGTTCATTTCGTTCAAGTCCGCAATGAGTAAACGTTCTAAGTCAGTAGATTGGTCTTCGAAAGACGGTGCATCTCCCAAACCAAAAAGACTACATTTAGAAGAAGACGAAAATGATAACCTATTTCACTGTCCAGTACCGAATTGTGATCACGATGGGTATTCAACACAAAGAGGATGCAGAAAACACGTCAAAAACAAGCATGGTTGGTTTTACTACTTTGATGACGAACCAGCAAAATCGAGTGAAAATGCTAACAAGAAAGAAGACTCTCAAACATCGCCTAATTCAGATAAAGAACGTTGCATCAAAAAACAAGTGCCATCATTTGATATTTCTACAACTATTGGTAAAGAGTTTGAAACATGGCTGACAGGGAGTGGTGGAGGATGTAAAAGCAAGAATCAAGCTATGCAAGTTGTACGAAGAAGTTTTAAGTATCTAAAATTTTGCTGTGAAGATGAAGACGTTGACGATGAAGAAGAATTGAGTTGGGACTGGATAGACTTTAGTTTGAGCTCGCCCAATTTTCTATTTAAATTTGTTGATGTTATGCAAAGTGAGTGGGGTCTTGGTCATGCTGGTCGTATTGGATACTTAGATGCCATAAGTGACTTGATTGATTTTCGTAAAGTTCATGGAGTGTGTTCAGATAATGTTCTGCGCAATCTCACTTCCACAGAAGTATATCTAAAGCGAGCCCGTAAAACAGTTTCTAAGATGATGAGACTTCAATGGACTAGCGATCTCGACATCGACACTCTCGAATCCAAGGGACACTGGGCGACATTAGACGAACTTTTACACACGATAACGTACCACCTTCCTCGTTACGAGACTGTTACGAAGATTTGCCGAGAGACGCCGAATAAAGCTACCCCGTCCGACCTGTCATTCGCTACTAAGTTTGTTGCTGTATATTTGTTTATCAAAGTGAAAGGATCGCGCCCTATGACCTATCAGTACTTGACAGTAGACATGGTTGAAACAGCTAAGGCCAATGGTGGTTTTATCGACCAGAAAAAGTTCAAGACTGCTGCGCGTTTTGGATTCGATACTCTATGTTTGACTGATACAAGTCTTCAAGTTTTGGATGCCTATATAAGCCACGTCCGTCCGCTTTTGAACCCAAATTGTGACTATGTTCTGGTAACCAAAAAGGGAAATCAACACACAAAAATCGGACATCTAATGGGTAAGATGGTGTTTGATGCTACTGGTAAATACATCCACCCAACACGATATCGACAAATCGTAGAAACAACAAGTCAACAACAACTTGACACCAAAGAACAAGAAACAATTTCAGAGGATCAAAAGCACAGTTCTGTAGTGGCGAAAGTGCATTATCAAAAACAACGATCACGTGACGTTGCAAAAAAAGCGCATGAATGTTTAAAAAAACTGCATGGGGATAAAGGTACTCAAGTAGATGATGATGTGAGTGTTCGACTTTCTGACAGCCCAAGCTCTTCTCCAAATAGTGAAAAAGAGCTGACAAACATATCTACAGCAAATGCTACTTCGGATATAGTGCAAAAACAATGCTCAAGTAAACAGTTGCACTCAAAAAAGAAAAAGATGATGTTGTTTAGTGTGGAAGAAGATAATTACTTGAAAACAGGAATTGAACGGTACGGATTTGGACAATGGTCAGTTATTCTTAGGGATCCAGAGTACAAATTTCAGAAAGGAAGGACAGCCAATTCATTACTTAACAGAGCTATGCGCAAATTCCAGAAACACAACAAATAATTACCATTGAAAATATATGTATGACAATATATTTATTGAACACTTTCCAAACAAACATCATGTTTTAATCAACAAATGTAAATCTACTGTTACATCATGTAACTAAATAACTGTTTGGAAACTTGAATTATCATTTATTACTATTAATTTGCTATGCGCAAATTTCAAAAGCACAGCAAATAATTACCATAGAAAATACAAGTATGACAATATATTTTTTGAACACTTCTCAAACAAACATGTTTTAATCGATGCAACGAAACCAACAAATGTAAATCTACTGTGTAATTAAGTAACTGTTTGGAAACTTATTTATTATTATTATTATTGTACATCGCTAATTTATTTTCCTAAAATAACTATCTATCCGAGAGGATGAACTTTGCTTGTTTGCCTTTCTCTTTCTGCTTGTCTGGGAGTGATTAGGAGTGCCAAAGCCTGGACTTTCTGGAATTGTGTAAGTAGGTTCGTCTGTGGTTGGCCTGTAAGAAGGTGTCTTTGGAGTATAGAATAAACAATCTTCGTCACTGTCGTCACCGTCCGAGTCACTATATACGGGCAAAGGCTCGTACAATGACCTAACCAGCAAGGCATTTGACTCCTTAAGCAGGCCCATTTGGATGCACATCTTTCTTCTTAACTCCAAACCTTTATCCTTCGATGTATTCTGCTGGCGATGGAATGCTTTCAGGGCGTCGCTATATGTAGTTAGTATGTAGTGCTTTGCTTTTTTCTGTTCACCCTCTGGACACAACTCAAATTCAAGTTGAAGTCTGGCCAGTTCTTTCTCGCTTTTATGAAGCCATGGAGTTTCAAATATTGCATCATGACGCTTGGTTTCTTTTTCTGTCTCTTTTCTCTTTTTCTCAGCTTGGAATTTATCGATTTCTTCTTGCAACTCATCTGGTACGGGGGCGGTCGGGCTTGCTGGTAAAAGGTTTACCATTGTCTCATCCACGCCCATTTCTCTCAGTGTGTTTATTCTTCTTTCATGCGACCTTTCTTTGGCCTCTCTTAGCAGGCACTTATTTTTCTGATTTGTTTTCTTCCTCTGATTTAACAAGCACTCTATCATTTTCTTCTTGCCAATATTGTGTGTGCAGCCATTGTATGCCATTTGCAGCAATTCAAGCACTTCGTCGTTCTCCGCCTCGTCTTCGCTACTCTGGACTTGCTCACTACTTTCATGGACGACATCTTCCGAGATGACGCTTTCGCCAAGGTCTTCCTCGAGATTGATAGACATGATTGCAACCTTATCTTGCTTTGTTAACCCTGTGACGTGTTCTGACCCTACCGTTGATCTCTCATTGTCGTCTCCGTTACACTGTTGAGCAGCCCACACGATGCAATCCATTGGATGGTCTTGTATCCATTTTGCTGCTTCTTTGTTGCAATTGGGAAGTGGCTTAAAGTAGTACTTGTTTAACCTATTATCCATAGCAGTATTATCTTCTTCACTTCCGAAATCAAGATCTTTCTGACAAGTGATGAATATCGGGGCCTTGTTAATGAACCCTTTCGCAGTCCTCCACTTGCGATCTAAGGCCGTCCATCCACCTTAATTTTGTATAAAAAAATAAAGATGTATAAATAGTTAATAAAAAGAATTATCAATAAATCAATCAATCAATCTATCTATCAATCAATCAAGCAATCTACCAATCAATAAATACATCAATACATCAGTACCTCAGTACATCAATCAATCAATCAATCAATCAATCAATCAATCAATCAATCAATCAATCAGTCCTTCAATCTATCCATCAATCTAATCACCTACACATTAATTAGCAATAATCCACAAATATTTTTCCGAAGCAAAGGATAGCTACTAACCTTGGGTTATAATCTTCCAGTCATCCACATCCATTAATTCAACCCTTGCTTCGTCAAGATTTATCAGCTCTGTGTCCTCATTTATCATCGCTTTGTTGAACTCTCTCTGTTTCGTCACACGTGCCACTTTAGCAGGGTCTATTATCTTGTTCGTCGCCATGAACATGGTTGTCTTTCCGCTGTTTGAAGGTCCTATTAAACAGGGAACCTTTTGTTTGTGTTCTCTTGAGCCACACTCGTATAACTTGAGGAAATCATTGCAAAGACACACAATCTGTTCTGCACTTAAGCTGTTCGTCATTATGCCCTTGAAAAATGTTGGCTCCGGATTTGTGCATTCGTGGTTGTACGCAATGTAGGCTCTAGGCGATCGTGTGCCAATCTCAGAATCCAATATAGCGTTCTCTACAAAACGTCTTTGACTGAACGACCAACACCAACCGCCATTTACCTATCAACACAAGCAGAGAATCTGCATTTAGAATAAACGCTTTAAACAATAGAAATGTACACAAATATAATTTTACCTCCACTAGATCTGTTTCAATGTCCAGTTGAGGAATTGCCTGGCAATCGGGATGTTTGAGTACTGATTGTAATTTCGCCATATGCGTGAGTAGTCTGTCTTTGAAGTGCGAATTACCAAGTAGGGAATTCAAAAAGGTATCCATGGAGCACAGACGAGTGTAAGTGTATCTCGATGTTATGTGACGCTTGAAGATGTCTCCTTCCTTGTACCCAAAGTTAAGTTTCTTCATTATGCGCTCAACATCATTGATTAGTACTGTAATTGGCTCTCCGAGTTTTTTTGGGAACTGCAATGAGCTAGATGTCTTATCATCTTCATTCATGATCATGAAGTCAAACTCCAAGCCTACATCTTTTAGCCTGTTGGCCACTCTTTTCAGGGATGCATGTAAGTCACCTGGGCGAACAACAACCAACCGAACGACACGTTCCAACTCTGTAATGGATTCCTCCAGTGTTTCGCCATTTGTTAGTTCTTCGTAAAGAGTTTTCATACACCACTTACGCGAGTGTGCGGTGAGGTCCCACATGAAGTTGTTCTTGTGGTCTTTCAGGAGCTGGCACAGCTTATTCAAAATTTCACACCCTCCTTTTTTGGCTGAGGCTCGCGTGGAGTTCACTTCTACATCACAGTGGACCAATGCTCGATGGGCTTCTAGTGCATCAACAGGAGCACCATTTGGTGATTGAGTTGCAATCCAGTACGTAATGGCCGGATATATCCTGTTCTTCGCACATTTATTCACCACACTTGGAACCTAAAAATTACACAAAAATATCAAATGTTTAATGTAATTCAAAAGTCAGCAAATCAAATTAGACTAAAATAAAAATGAATGAGAAATAAACATAAAATAAGCATAAACATATAAAATATAAAATCAAACTAGATAAACTTAATTCAAAGAGGAGAGTTTGAAAGGCAGGGTTAACAAGTCATTTAGGTTTAAAGTGACCTATTGTATGTTTGCCTGTTGTTTATATTGTATTCTTTGTTTTATATTTTTGTTGTCTCTTGTTCATTTAAACAATGATTGTTTAAATCCTTTTGACTGCATACTTTAAAAATGTAAATGCATCTTGCAAAGAAATAGAAGTGTGTAAGTTTTGTTACCTCGGCTGAATTGAACATTATTTGTGAAGATTCCACGTCTGAACAGTCGTCATCAGAATTTTCTATTGGATGGTCTTCTGGAGTGGAGTTTTTATCTCTCTTGGTTGATTGATATGTCGAAATAGCTGAAAAGTAGAATCCTACTCCTGGAATTTTTGATACGACGGCGTCACACTCATTTCTTTTATTCACAATTTGCCTCCAGGCCGATTGAATACCATTTTCACCTCCCTTGACCCTCCAGGTGCATTTTACTCCAATGACCGAAAAAGCATTACGCACAAGTGGAATAATGCTTGCCAACACTTCATCCTTTATGGCCACGCTGTTTAGCTGACGGCAAGGTTGTTGTGACATGTCTACAGAGAAGAAAATTATAAGTTGGTGAAGATGGTGAATTCAATGACTTCCACAAAATAGCAGAAAAATCTTACCTTGATGTTCACAGGACACTGGAGAAGTACATGTACTCTTGACTAGAATAGATATCCATTTTATACGATTCCAAAAGAATAGATTTTCCCAGTGGACCCCTTTCGAGGATTGCTATTTGTCACGATGATACTACTCATTTTACTTATTGTTTGAAATATGATTTTATTGGTCCGTTTAGAGCTACTCGAACACAGGAAACCCACTCTAAAATGTGTTGAACTTTTCAAATCCGTTATATCAGTTGGATCAGTCAAATCGCCTCAACCATGAAAAAAAGATAATGGAATAAATGGACATTACAAAAAAAATATATGGTATTCCTTTGTAGAAAAAAACTTTGCTCTTGATGTGGGTTGTTATGACTGATTTCACGGATATGAAGGATGAGATAGAAAATTGAAGATGGTATTCCTTTGTAGAATGAGTTTCCCATTGAGAGACGTTGATATGGCTGATATCACGGATATGGCTGATGTCAAAACTCTCTGGTATTCCTGTGTTAGACTAACTTTGCTCTTGAGTGAGGTTGTTTTGGTTGATATAACGGGTATAGCGGAATTGAAATAATAAATTATAATCTCTGTTATATTACTATTATATTATTACCGCTATTCCTTTTCAAAAATAATATTAATTATTTAATAATATAATATTATTATAATAATATTATATAATTAAATATAATATTATATTATCAAATATAATATTATTATAATTAAATATAATTAATTTATATAATAATTATATTATATTATTAAATTATTAATATAATTATTAAAAAGATATATTTATTTAATGAATAATAAATAATATAATAGTTATATAACTGTATTATAATTTATTTTTTCAAATCCGCTATACCCATCATATCAGCCATAACCACCAGAGTTCACACCAAAGTTAGTCTACCACAGGAATACCACAAAGTTAATCTGCTATATCCGTGATATCAGCTATAACAACCTCAGTCAAGAGCAAAGTCAGTCTACCACAGGAATACCACAAAGTTTATCTGCTATATCCGTGATATCAGCTATAACAACCTCAGTCAAGAGCAAAGTCAGTCTACCACAGGAATACCACAAAGTAAACGACGTGTTCTACCACAGGAATTCCATCTAAATTTTTATACTTTGCTCTTGACTGACGTTGGTATGACTGATTTCACGGATATAAAGGATAAGCTGAAAAAAATGTTAATTTGTTAGCTTTATCCTTCATATCCGTGAAATCAGCCATAACAACCTTGGTCAAGAGCAAAGTTAGTCTACCACAGAAAATAATAATACAATATCATTATTAAAGATTACTTGCAGCTAGTTCTGTAAATATCATAGTTCAAAATATGATCTACAGTCAACTCTGTAAGTATTATAGTTTAAGATGACTTGCAGTCAATGCTGTAAGTATCATAGTTTAAGATGACTTGCAGTCAATTCTGTAAGTATCATAGTTTAAGATGACTTGCAGTCAATTCTGTAAGTATCATAGTTTAAGATGACTTGCAGTCAATTCTGTAAGTATCATAGTTTAAGATGACTTGCAGTCAATTCTGTAAGTATCATAGTTTAAGATGACTTGCAGTCAATTCTGTAAGTATCATAGTTTAAGATGACTTGCAGTCAATTCTGTAAGTATCATAGTTTAAGATGACTTGCAGTCAATTCTGTAAGTATCATAGTTTAAGATGACTTGCAGTCAATTCTGTAAGTATCGTAGTTTAAGATGACTTGCAGTCAATTCTGTAAGTATCATAGTTTAAGATGACTTGTAGTCAATTCTGTAAGTATCATAGCTTGAGTTGACTTGCAGTCATAGAGCAATACTACAACCTTGCCTCTGAGTATTATAGTCTTTTAAGAAGTAATAACTTAATGTATCTTTGCTAATGTAAATCGGTCTTCAACAAGTTCCGAACCCTAGAAAAGGACCATTTGCTATGTGTTCCTCGCAAAAATGACAAAATATATCTTTAAAAAATCGTAAAAAATCATTGAGAGATTTTCAAAGTCTAAAATTTTTCCAAAACATAGATAGGTCGAAACTTTTAATTATGAAGTGTATAAAACAATGAAATCTAGACCTCAAAGGCGCACAAGTGACATTTAAACAAAAGGAACATTGAAATTAGGGAAATGATCATTACTATCACCATCATCGCTATCACCATCATCATTACTATAATTATAATCACCATCATCATTACTATCACCATCATCGCTATCACCATCATCATTACTATAATTATAATCACCATCATCATTACTATCACCATCATCGCTATCACCATCATCATTACCAACACTATCATCGTCATCACCATCACCATCACTATAGTTATAATCACCATCATCATCACTATAATTATAATCACCATCATCATTATCATCATCGAATAGGTCTGTTCTTGATATAAGATGCAATTAGATATTTTGTCATCTTAAATTACTTACAACAAATTCTAGACCAGATATTTGTCCAATACCTCTGTTCTTCGCTCTGCGACCAGGAAGACGTACATTTACCAGGTAAAAAGTATGATGTACACTATCAATCTCAAAGAAAGGTATGTCATCACATGTGTAATAACCTCCTTCGTCGTCACCCTGAAATAGAAAGAAAAGTTTCAATTTGTCTTTTAGCCAGGTCCCGGGGGGGAGGGGTACTATATCGACTATACGGTGCTGATCCGCTGAACAGGGTATGGTTTTTCGACCTTAGTGTCATGAACAGGGTATCGAATTCTACTCTATTTCCGATTAATCCAAACTTTCTGTTATACTTAGGGCCCAGAAATTGTGAGGAATTATTTTGCACTCAGGAAATCAGGAATAGTTCGTTGACTTTAATAAATGACTTGAATATTTGTGAAATATATCCTAGCACAGCTATACAATGCAATCATTTATCATAAACAGGGTATGGAAGTTAGCAATTTTTTGTCATAAACAGGGAACCACTACAGGATCCCAGCGAAAAACCTCTACCCACATCTGAAGGGGGTCCCCCCTGGGGCCAGGTACGCAATCAAGATGGCATGTATCAATCCAGCGAGCCTCCTCTGAAAAAGGAGGGCACAGTAGTCAATAGTGGCATCAATCAGTTGTCGCCAACCACAATGACTGAATGACTCTTGAAAAAACAGGCGATCTATTGAGAAGTGTTTCCAAATTAGATTTATCAATATTACCAACCTTAAAATGGCAGACAAGATCTCTTTCCTCTAGAGATTTAGCTAGCAAGCTCCAGCCCTTTGTTCTAGTAGCGTTTTTGTCTTTGTAATAAAGCTTTGCATCAAATGTCCACACTGGATATCCAACTGTAGTAGATTCTTAACAACACACAGAATAAGACAAGAAAAGCCGGATATGACACAGAAGGGAGTTGTGGGGGCAAAGAACTCCCACTTGAAAGTATCAGGTATGCTCGTCGGAAACGTCCGTTATATGTTTTCAAATTTCCGGGTGCCAATGCATTGATGACTTTACTCAGATAATTTTGCCTTTTCGGTGAATTGTCAAAAACAAATTAAAGAGTTACTAGCATGAACCCATCATACTTTGTATCGAAGAGATTTCGCAAGCATGACATACGAGTAAATTTAAGGTGATGGCAAACAGCATCTCTTGATAGCATGCATCTGGAGCATGCTGGGAAAGTGACTGATCACCTCACTTACCACCCCCTAAATCCGCCCCTGTGTCAGTCTGGAGTGAGGTATGTAAGAATCGAAACTTGAAGTCTGGGATAAGGTAATATACCACGTTAGGATTGTAGTACACCAGCAATGAAAGGTTGATGATTACAACCCATGCATAAACCTCTTTTGGCTTGCTTTCAATGAATATTACTTACGATAAGGATTGTCTTTGTTATAATCCAGTTTCATCTGTACGGACATGGCTATAAATTGAAACCATCTTGACATCTCTAAACCTTGATGGGGAAATTGAAAAGCAAACACTATATCCTGGGGATGAATTTTTGGGTCCTCCATTGCTTTATGTAGGTCTACTTTTTTACAAGACCAGGGCTCTAATGGTGATTCGACATTCTTTCCATTACATACAGTTGAAATATGTTGCATTGCATTCACTGGAGGAGGAGCTGGTGAGAGTAAGATGAAAAGGATAGAAGTATATAGAATGATGACAATGGTGGAAATCAAATGATGATGATAAAGATGATGATTGTGCTGATGATGATAATGAAAATAACGATAAAATGACAATGCAGGACTTGGTCACGTGACGCAAATCACCTAGCAACGAAATTTTGAGTTTTGAGTAGACAACCCTTTCGTGCGGGGAAATAAAATTGAACATCAAGGATAAAAATACTTCATTTTTCAAGCTCATTTGTTCATTATTTAGATTAGAAGCGGGCCAATCAAATAGATGAAACGTGTTCACTAGACTTCAGCTTCCGCCATAGACAACTTTCACTTTCTCTCACTTTCGGAATTAATTCCCGTGGAGTTTTTTTTTTTCCCCCTTCGTTGTGTTCTTACCCTTACCCTTAAAACACAGGAAACATTAACCGGATGAGAGGAAAGTATAAAGAGGAGAAGTCTTTGGGAAAACTTTGCAAACAAAACCAAACTCGACAAATGAATATCGTGCTTAACAAACATTCAGAGTTGCTTTTGCACCAGTTGGAAACGGCACAGTTACCAATGCGATACGGCAGGAAATTCGAATGTTTTTTTAGAAACTACGGCTACGATACAAAATGGTGCTGTTTCCCACCCAGGCGAAAATGATTCTAACACAACGAGCAAAGTAACGGTTAGTAGAAACAAAACG
Organism: Diadumene lineata; assembly: GCA_918843875.1. Classification (NCBI taxonomy): domain Eukaryota; kingdom Metazoa; phylum Cnidaria; class Anthozoa; order Actiniaria; family Diadumenidae; genus Diadumene; species Diadumene lineata. The sequence continues at coordinate 9,549,915 of OU974082.1, forward strand.
GGCTTCAAAAGTTCATACGGGAAATTAATGAGAAAAGATATAGAGTTATTCTTGAAAAGGTTTGTCCAGTTGAAATGCTGATTTAGCAAATAGCAAAGTCATTTGCATATCTGATAATTTTATTTTTTAAGAAATGATGACTCAAAATGTACAAAATAACTTCATCACATCAGTTATAATAAACTTTGTAGCTATATAATATGTAGAGCTTTGTATTTAAACTGAAAACTTGATTTATGCAAATGACATTGTTAATTGCTAAATCAGTATTTCAACTGGACAACCTTTTCAAGAATAGCTGTATACTCGAAGAGTAAGAAATATGAAAATGTTAGATTACGATAACATTGATACTGATGAATTTGTTTTTCAAAGATTACATCTGAAATCTAATTTCTTCTAGAACTCGAGAGAGATGCCTATAATTTACAAGCAAATAAAACCAATTCATAACACGCACGCTTTGAACAGTTGAAAGCACAACCAAGCTCACGTCTGACTACAATTCATTATGGCAGACCATGACAAATATTGGCAAAATCCCAAGATTCAAACTTCTCATCAGGAATAACAAAAATCATGCATCTGTAAACATATCATTTTTGCATGTTCTCTTACCTTGTGCTCCGACGTACAAGAAAGCAATGAGAACGACAACAATAGCAGCCCCTAGAGCCAACAACCTCTTCACGCTCAACGTCTCGAGCACAACAGCCATTTTATCAACTTAGAATGTCAAATTGTTGCAGTATTTGTCCTTCTTCAGCGGGAAACGAAAACGAAAACAAACTGCTTTGAAAATTGAGATTATAGACTTCGGGTATAATATTAACTTTCAATGAATTGACGACCAGCCAGAATAGAGTAAGTTTCAATTAATGAAACCACTGGACATATTATAATACCCAAATGTGACCTTTGGCGGAAAAAGAATGTTTATGTCGATGAGCAAAGCCATATGCATTTGTGAGCTGGTTGTGATATTGAATGCGATTACTCCACAGGCCCTTTGGACTTCCTTTATCCTATATGGGTTCCCTTTGGAATTTGAAGAAGAAAATCGATTGAAAGAAACTGGGCGCATCCAGCCATGCTAGTCCCTTAAGGCTGATTTACACGGTACGATTTGTCGCGTGCGATTTGTAGTATACGACTAGTCGTGAGGTTCAAAACCTTCTAAAACTAGTCGTAGAACGTTCTAACACACGTTTTAGAGCGCGAGCGACTAGTTTTAGAAGTTACGACTAGTCGTATACTACAAATCGCATGCGACAAATCGCACCGTGTAAATCGGGCTTAAAGTCTTCACAAACTGACAATGCGAGTTCATTTGCAAGCAACAGAAAATGAAGTTAGAGAACCTATCCCCGGACCCCATCAGGAACCCCGCTAGTGTTATTTAGAAATCAGGCTATTTTTAGTCTGTTTATGATCCCGCTAAAACATTATTCTTAAGAAAAAGACGACTAGGGAAGATTTAATATATCCAGCATTGTTATGGCTTCTTTTACAAATTTGAATAAAGTTAAGAGATAGTTCTTCTATTTTTTATCTTCTTGTCTTCTTCTTGTGGGAATGTTGTGCGTCCTTTTGCTAGAACCAATTATCAGTGGTAAATTCTCCTTAAAATTTTTTGCATCGATCAATTGGCAGGAGCTCCCAGTTTCAATGAAGAATATTAAGTCTTTTCCGTTGTTTAAGAAAATACTTAAAAATCATCTCATTTTGAGACAATAATTATAGTATTTCATTTTATGTTCTTTTTTTTCTCTTTCTCTTGATTCAATTATTTTCATAGTTATTGCAAAATTTTGGCTACTTAGGCAGCGTTTACACGTAGCCGGCTATTTTGGTTAATGCACATTTTTTTTATCCGTTTACACGAAAACGCTACTTAGCCGGCTATTTTCGAAAACGCTGAAGTCATCACTTTGGTTCAGTCATAATGAGAGAGGTATTCAAACTTTTATTCACCAAAATGCTTACAGGCGCTCTTCAAGCGATGCGAAAACGATAAGCGTTTACACGAAAACGCTATGTAAACGACTATATTTTTAGCCGGCTAAAAAAATAGCCGGCTTCGTGTAAACGCTGCCTTAGAGTGTACGCACTAAAAGTGTGCAACATAAATACCACTAAATAGTGCTATTTTATGCTAATTCTATTGTTTTCTTTTGTTTATTTAGTGCTATTTACCACTAAATAGTGACAACTGTTGCACACTTTTAGTGCGTGCACTCTATAACTTGGTGTACACTATTTATTATATTTGTTATGTCATAAACAGTGAGTGGTTGTTGACTCGAAAGTTTACATTACTTCAACAACCACGCACACTATATTTTTTCTAGTGTAATCATGTTCTACATTTAATATTTCTTATTGTAATTAATATAACCTTGTATTTATATAAGTATATTGTTAATTTTGTGTGTAAATAAACTTGAACTTGAACTTCGACGCCACCACAAAATTCGTGTATTTCCTCTCTGGTCAATCATATCTGACCAATCATGTTCCGTTCTTAAAATACCTCGGTGGCAATAAATAGACTCAACGGAGCTTGTGATGTATATGCATACATACATACCTACATATTTTATTTGGTACCTTTTTTACATTATTATATACAAAAAGTAGAAATAAAGATAATATAATTATTTGGTACAAGCTACCAAATACCTCGGTGGCAATAAATAGACTCAACGGAGCTTGTGATGTATATGCATACATACATACCTACATATTTTATTTGGTACCTTTTTTACATTATTATATACAAAAAGTAGAAATAAAGATAATATAATTATTTAATACAAGCTACCAGTAATAACCATAAAGGCTAACCAAGAAAGGTAGCTTTTATAAATCTATTGAAATAGTATAGTTGTGATATTACAATTATTGTTATATTCATACAAAAGATTACACAATGTTTTTTAAGTTTATGTACAATATATAAATTAATTGATAGATATTAGTATGTACTATACAAGTAAGTAGAATGCAAAATTTTGGAAAGAAGAAAAAAGTTAAATTAGAAGAAGAAAAAAAGAAAGAAGGAAAGAAAAAAAAGGTCAGATACAATTTAAGTCAAGCTAGCTAAAAGCAAAGCTATTAACTCGCTTATACAATATAGTTATAAGTCGTTATAAGAAAATAGCAAATTTTCAACAATTATTTTTTTTGAATTGTTTTCTACTCAAGTGATTTAATTTTTCATAAATTGAATTCCAAACCTTAGGTCAACATATGCAAAACCCAGTATGAGTGATGGGTTATCTTATCTCATTAATTTGTCTCTTGTTTGCAAGGTGATAAGTTTTTTTTTTTTTTTTTTTTTTTGCAATAAGAACAGAAAAAATGGTTGTCACTTTACCAGGGAAGCCCAATCTTCGATTCCTCAACGGTGTTAAGTAACTTGTATATCAAGAATCAGATTATCAGAACCAATCAGAGACTGGCTACTATTCTGTTGTAGTATTCTCTATGCAGAGAGCGTAGCAAGGCGTAGCAACAGAGCGAGACACAAAAGCGTGGTTTCCATATAATCGCTACGATCGCCAAAAAAGTAAATCGCTGGGATCGCTCAAATTTTATCTCAGCGATCGAGTTGAGAGATAGAGCCTATCTAAACACATAGCTTTTTCTAGGAAAAACAGAAAAAATAACTGGAATTTTTTTCATTTTTCCATCGATCCTGGCTATCATAGCGATCATATGGGCAGATACCATTGTTTGAGAGCAGCAAGTGATTTTGCATGCGCAAAACCTTATTTTAAGATGCAATTTCTAATTTTTCTGAAGCCTTCCGATATTCAAGTTGACCTTTGAAAGATACCTCATATTACAGAGAACCCGTCCCCCATACAGGTCTTTGCATACATCATCAGCTCATCGGAAGCGGGCTGGGATGCTCGTCGGAATTTTTAAAAATGACCCCAAAAACGCGTGGCAAAGAACCCATCAAAGAGAAACCTATCGGGTTTGGCTTCCTGTGTGGAAACGTGCCCTCATGTTCTTTTGTTATAGTACAGAATTACTGTTTAGCATGGTTAGTGTTTTCTCTCCAAATTATATATACAATACGTCATTAATATGTCTTTACAAATCCATCATGTGCCAATGGCATGATGGAAGCTAACCTTGAGTTACCTTATCAAACGTGTAAGAACATGTTAACTATAAGTAGTATAAATAGAAGTGACTTGTAAATTAGGATACTTGTAAGACGGAGAATACGCAATAGAGACTAGACGACGCAGATAATGACGGCGGGGCTGAGCTGAGCACATCTGGAGGAAGGACAAAAGTCTTATTTGACAGCAGTGTGAAGCCTGAATTCCATACGACTGGTAGGATCGCTGAAAAATTGAAAAATTACTATAATTTTTTCAGGTTTTTTTCGATCGCTCAACTCGATCGCCGAGATAGTGGAATGGATTTGAGCGATCCCAGTGATTTTGATCACTTTTTTTGTGATTTAATGGAGCCAGACTTATTTTGTTTGACGGTAGTTGTTGCGTAGGAACATTAAATTATTTCTTTTATAGATGTTACTTGCCCCCCCCCCCAAAAAAAAAAAAAAAAAAAGAAAGAAAGATAGAAAGAAAAAAAAAATGAAAATGTATTGTGGAAGGGTATAAGACATCGCCCGGGATAAATTGTCGACATTGGAAATTCGGCAAAATCTCCCCAGAATCGAGCTGTTTCACGGCTATTGCGTGACACTAAGATACAGTGTGACCATCTAGAAAACGACTGGAAACCGTCTTCTTTGTATCATGAACAGTTAATCGGTCAAGTTTACGTTAGCTATGTTAAACGTGGTGACTGCTTATAACGATATATTTTGAGGTTATTTAGAAGTATTGTATTTATTGATGTGCTCATATTTTTGTCAGTGTGGACTTCCTGTGACAATTACGTCATGGTTCCAAGAAGGGACTTTTCCCTGATTTATATTTATATTTGAAAAACATAATCTAAAGAGAGCAATTTCGAACATTCAGGCTTCAACAAAAGGTAAGAAACTTTACATATTATATGGCAGATGTATATTTAACGGAAATTCAAAACAGATTCATGCAATTTTTTGTTTAATTTTGTCAATCTCTCGTTTCACGCCGATTCAAAATTTATTGCTTTCTTGCCTATTTTACTCGAGTATCGGCCATATAGTTCCTATAATTTACTCGTTCGTGGATCTTTCATGAGAGCAATTTGAAATTATACGAGTTTTTTTACGTGTCGAAGGGTGTTATAAGAATATATGTAATGATTCTCGAAGATTTCTCGTCGACGAGCATGTATATAATACAAAAGTTGAAAAGGTAATACTCCGATCGACTTCTCCGTCATGCTATATTTCAGAGTGCAAACAATATAGCTATGAATTGAAATATCCGCTAACAAATTAGCCCTAGCTAAAGGAATGCAGCGAACTACCAAAGATAGGACAAGTGCAAGGGAATGTATTTTATAGATTAAAACATCTTTATTTCAAAATATTATTTCATCAGTCAAAGTACAACTTAACTTAAGCTTCATAAACAAGAGACAGCGATTTGGAGTTACTCCTCGTTATAGCCCATGCAGAGATAATATTTGCACTTTATCGAATATCGATATCCGATTCAAAATAGACTGCTTCGAAAACTCATACATAATCACATCAATGATTGAATGTTTTTAATTCCATAATTAGTTGTTTAGTTCACAAGAAAGCTGATATAATATTTTTAAAAGATCGATGAAAACACTCACCAGCGGGAATCTGACAGCTTCGCAACATGTTTCTATCAACCCGTTGCTCTCGTATATTTTAAACCAATCAGAAAGCAACTTTGACAATATATATTTTTCAAAACATAAACAAACGGCCTCAAAGCTGTGCATCTTTTAGAGAGCTCACCTTTAGGTCCACTGTCAAAACAGAAATAAAGATCAAGTCTTCTCTGACATAAAGTATTGGGAGGAGTTTTTGCAGTAATGTTTAGAAAACGAGAGACCATTAGAAACCTCGTCACGTGATGAAAATCAAACATGCTATTGGTCAAATTACCTTATTAATATTCATGAATTTGCTAAGGAGTTTTATAAACTCGCAGATCGTGTTTTATAAGATCTAAAAGCACTCGCTACGCTCGGGTTTTTGAACCTGAGTATGAGATTATTAAGTTTTTATTAAACAGCGCATAATCGCTCAATACTGTTAAATCTACTCAGTATTTCTTTCATTTTATATCTGCTAAAACCAATGTAATAAGGTATCTGTACATTTTTATATAGAAAATTAGCTTTTTTACTGGAGAACTGCCTATGTCGTCATAAAGTGCAAATACTATACCCGTGAAATAGATAGAATTAAATAGACGATAGTTAGTGCTTAATTAGACAAGAAATAGAAATAGACAGTTATACGGGCTTAAAAGCCGGTACACACGAGGGAGCTTGCTTCTGCAACACGCTCCCGCAATATGCTTTCGGAGCAAAGCTTCCTCGTGTGTACCAACGATATCAGGCAAAAAAAATATGTTGCGCATCCAAAGTTTTGCTTCCTGGTTCTGCTCCCTAATATCAAACTGATTTAATATGAGGGAGCAGCCTCAAGGAGCAAAACTGCTGCATGAACGTGTTTCAGGAGCAAGCTTCCTCGTGTGTACCGATTTTAATGTAATTCCGTAGAAATAGAACTAGCCATAGAATTTTGATAAAATTAACTTTCTACAGTAAAACATTTTTTTATCAAAATAATCAAATAAAAAAATGGGGTCACCGTATTGGATTTCGCGAGAAAAATTTTCAAAGTATGCCCATTTTTGTCAATTTAACGTCTAACATTCGAAAATGGGCATCATTCATTAAAGAATCTCATTACTGAGCTTGGTCAATGCCAAATATTTTGAATGTGCTTTAATGTGCTCCTTATATATTGAGCTACCGATGTAAAGCAAACGATTTGCACTAAAATTCAACAGCGAGGAGAAATAAAGCAAAAATTAACAAAATGCTCGAATTTTTACGGGCCTCATCGATGCTTTGAACGATACACTTTTCGAAATATCGAAAAATCTATCCATAGAATTTTGTCATCGATCACATTTGTTTTAAAAAACATGATTTCAAATGATATTATGAAATAAAAAGGATAGGTGCCCGTATTGGTTTGCGAGATATTTTAGAAATATCCTCAAAATTCAATAATATCAAGGCTTTTCCGAGTATGGACTGGGGCGAGTTTAAAGAAATTCGTAGTTTTTCGCTTGAAAATGTGAAAACTGTTCGTATTTTTACGTTAAAATGTTTCTCAGACATAACTCTGTATCTATTGATGATAAGAAATGTAAAACTCTAAACTTCGAAATATGCGCAAAACTGTGCGCCGTGCAAAACTACGGAATTACCTTAATATGAGGAGCAAACCCTGAGAGCAAAATTTTTGTTGCGCAACATATTTTTCGCGTGAAATCGTTGGTACAGACGAGGGAGCTTCGCGGGAGCGTGTTGCGGGAGTAAGCTTTCTCGTGTGTACTGGTCTAGCAAAATGACCCAGGAGCATGTTGCGGGAGCAAGCTCTCTCGTGTGTACCTGCCTTTAGCTACAATCTCGGACATAAATAGTTGAGACTCTTCAAATTTTGCACACATCAATATCTGGCCCTCCCTCCCCCTCGATCCCTCGATCAATGTTGTTATTCGTGGGAGAGAAACATCTTCAGGGAACACAACATTGCTTTTGGGGGAGGGGGTGTTACGCCACAAAATGTAATAACTCACACAAAATGTAATAACAACGCAAAATGTAATAACTTTTGCCACAAAATGTAATAACTGCTCTAACGCAAAATGTAATAACTTTTGACGCAAAACGTAATAACTCTGTTTAACGCAAAATGTAATAACTTTTGACGCAAAATGTAATAACATCAGAAAAGTAAACAAAATGTTTTAGAAATGAGAAAAAAACATGATATATAGGTTGGGCGGCTAGTATAGAAAGCACAATGACAGAATGGCATCAAACAGACTGCACATGTCACAAAACCCATTCACCTTGTCATCCAGTAGAATCAACAGATAAATGATAGGTGCATTATTTTATTAACGGATACTGGCAAATATTACACAAGAGCGCGCCCGTGGTCAATAAAATCATTATCTGAGGACTTCTTCACTACACAAAATAATAATATTAAACTATTAGTAGACGCGTACAGCCCCGATAATAATTTTATTTGTTTATTTATTTGTTTGTTAAATTTTTGTCTGTCCGTCCGTGCATCTGTCGCTCATTCGCTCCGTCCATCCAGTCAAAACGTGCAAGCAATTGTAAACTTACAATGTCAAAAACATAGTAGTAAAGCAAAGAATTTACATTTTTATATTTCAAAGCAGGATGTTATTGTTTTCATAACAAGTTTTGAATGTTATGTAGGGCGCGGCGAATCCGGCGATATATAGTGGACTGAGCACCCAAAAAGACATCAGTAGTAGTAACGTATCATTCACAAAAAAATCATCCAAGAAGACTTTACTAAGCGCCATCTCATGCCAATCCATTCACATCCAATCCAATCTCATCCCATGCCAATCCATTCACATCCAATCCAATCTCATCTGATGCTATCAACTCACATCCAATCCAATCTCATCCCATGCCAATCCATTTACATCCTAATAAAAGGCATTATTTTACCTGCGCATGCGCGAAATTGCCTTTTGAGACACCTCATCCTCATAGCGTTCGCTGTCGGTTTTCATAACTGCTTGGTATGCCGATGGATTTTTTTCCACCTTTAGAACATTTTGGAGCATAGAAAAGTCCAGTATAGTTTTAAATAACTTGAAGGTTATTGCTTAAGTTCCAGTCGTTCAATTTTAGACTGATGATGCCTCGCTAAACGGAGTCAAAGTAATAGTATTCTGCAAACATGTGCGAAGAATCTTCGCCATTTGTTGCTTGTTTTTGCCTGAGAAGAGCTGTTGTTTCATCACTTTTACTAAAAGGCATGGTTCTAATCAATAAATTTAGGTAAGTGTATGATAAATATGTTTTTATTTCATTATGTGTCTTGAAATCGGATTATCCGAATTGGATTTTGCTTTGGTTTGAAATCTCTCGATATTGTGCACTGGAGTAATTATAGCTTATATCAAACGGGAAAATTCTCTTATTGGAGGATAACAACCACTGAGTTATTTCTCCTGATGAGACCCTAAGTTCATCCTTATCATTGTGATGTGAAACTTATTGTTGGCAAAATTTGGCTAATTAGGGTTTTCAAGTGAAATGTTATTGATGGTGGTTTTAGCGGCAGACAGAATATCGGTTCCATTTTCAAATCAAGAGAATATTATAGCCTTGCAGCTCTAAATTCTATCTTCCCAATTCGTGTGCTACAATTCAATTTATTTCTTTGCAAAATCGGTGATCTGACATTACAATGGTCCGAAGTTTAAATTCACCTTGAATATTGTTGTTCATGAATACTTAATTTTGTGTCATAACATGAATTCTCGAACATCAACCACTGAGTTATAACTTGTTCGCTTATCTATGTTATGTACACTTTTATGTTATTAGGTGAGAACAACTGGGAAAATTTGGCAAAGAGACCAAAACATGGCTTGAAATTCACCTGTCACTGACATTCTGGCCTACTGATTCAATGACTTCTGATTCAAATCGCTGGAATAAATATTTTATGGTTGTTTATTTGTTAATGTCAATGAATTAAATATTAAAGAAATGAAATAAACGTTTATATTGTACATTGTTTTTTACATCTGTAAAAGAAGGCAAGAACAACAAGCGATAGTAAAAAAATTATTACACAACAAGCGCCATTTGGACAATATAGGCTTTGTGCGCGTCATTCCTGTGAGGAGCCCGCCATACAATTGTTTGGCTCAGCAGTTCAGCGCATGCGCAGGTAAAATAATGCCTTGTTCATCCTAATATAAAGTCATTATTCTATTCTAGTCCGTCTTTGTCTATTAAGTAAACATTGACTTAGATCCAGCTGCAAGTTTCTGATGTTATTACATTTTGCGTCAAACGTTATTACATTTTGCGTTAAACAGAGTTATTACATTTTGCGTCAAAAGTTATTACATTTTGCGTTAGAGCGGTTATTACATTTTGTGGCAAAAGTTATTACATTTTGCGTTGATATTACATTTTGCGGCAAAAGTTATTACATTTTGCGTTGTTATTACATTTTGTGTGAGTTATTACATTTTGTGGCGTAACAGGGGGATAGTTGAAAGACTGTCAAAGTGATGTATTACAGCAAACATACTCAAGAAATGTATAAGCGTGCTCAGAGTCTCAACATTTATGTCCAAGATTGTAGATCAACGACTCAGTATGCAAATGAACGTGTTTTCTAAACATGTTTATCATTTTGTTAGCTAAAACTAAAGGCACAAATGCCCATGAACACTTGACAATTTTCGTCATTTTTGCCAATTTCGAATTACACTTTTTGCTGCTCATTATCAGAAAATGTACATTCATTTATAACAACAGTTGTATCAATGAATATACAGGAATATTTTAATTTCGTTATTGAAAGTTTAACCGCGCTGATGACGTTACTTGTGCATGGCGTTGACGGAAGCTTACACACGCTATTGATAAGTCAACTGTTAATGGTATAAATGAATGCAATATTTACACCACGTGTTGTTATGCAAATTAGCCGTCTTCTGAGTAAGAAAAGGTGGATTTCATTCAGTGATAGGAACCGGCGTTTTTAATCTTACTGTGACTCTTGTGTTGTGATGTCACTACCATAATGTTTAGTTGCAAACCAAGACAACAGCCGTTTATCTGATATAATTTACTATGGTACAAATAGAGCGCTTTACTTAGTCAGGCATGCATGTGATTGCTGATCCAGTCCCTGGGTCATCCCTAGAAACAGCTAGCACAATTGTATCCTGCTGGAGAGGATCTAATGTTAAATCGAAGCACATATACAAATTTATGAGTTTCTACTTTGACAGTCTGGAACTACGAACTGAGATCCTGATACATAGTCCATCTGAGTACAGTATTATCTTATTATTATTTTTATTTTTATTTTTAGGAAAGAAAGACCAAAATGGCAACTTGTAAAGGACGTGGTAAAAAAGCTGTCAGACGTACTGAGATGGAGAGCTGTTTGAATACTGCTGTTGAAAAACACGTCAAAAACCAGATGGAGGAGTGCGTTCGTTTCAGCAAACGATGCCTTAACATTGCCGAAAGACTAAACGACACACTCTACAAGATGCGCTCTTCTCAGTTGCTTATGCTTTCACACAGAGTATTTAAAGATAACGATACTGCTATTCTTTATGGAGAAAAATGTATTAAGGCGGCTCACTTGATTGGAGAACAAGGAAAGAGGACTGAAAAGCATGCATGCTTCGTCGTTGGTAAATTGCTTTTTGGTAAGGATCAGTATGAAAAAGCTGCTATAGTTGGCGAAAGAGGTCTTCGTCGTGCAAAAGAATTAAGGGACGATGGATACCAAGCAAAGATATATTTGCTTTTGCAAGATTGCTACTTACATCTTGAGAAGTATGACGATGCAATTAAAGTTGGTCAAAAGTGTATAAGTGCTTGCAGGACCGCTAAGGATACCTTTGGTGAATGCCTTTCATATCTATTGCAAAGCAAGGTTTATAAATGCCTAAAGCAAGATGAAGATAGCATTAATGCACGTTTGAAAGCCGCTGACGTGGCTACTGAAGCTGGTGATACAGCGCTTCAAATCAGTGTGCAATTAAGAGTTGGGATAATTCTCTTCGAACAGGGAAACTATCTTGAAGCAATTACACATCTCCAAACGGCTCTTGAGGCCGATAATAAAGATAGCGCTCAAAGCACCCATACTCACATGGGACTTAGTAAATGTTATCTGAATCAGGGTAATGAAAGTGATGCCCTTTCTCACTGTCTCAAGTGCTTGTCCTTGGCGAAACAACACGGACAACGACATGCAGAAGTGGATGCACTTGTATTAATGGCTGAGATATTTGAATCCATGAACAGATATACTCAAGCTCTTCTGAATATCAACAAAGCGATAGCTGTAACTGAAGAAGCAGAGAGTGAGATTCACGATCATCATGACAATCTCTACTTTCAACAAGGGATGATCTACAAATCGTTGCAGAGATACAAAGATGCCATCAATTCCTTTCAAAAGTGTCTCGTGGTAGCAAAGAAAAAGAAAAGCAAAGAGAACGAAAAAAAGTCATATTTCTATATTGGCAATTCCTTCGAGTTTATGAACGATTTCGACAAAGCGATTGAATACTACAACAAGTACATGACGATATCCAAGAAAATTGGAGACGAAGTAGACATACTTGAAGCATATCTTGCTCTTGGAGTGGCACATCTAGGTTTGGATCAGTACGATCGTTCATATTCGTATTTGACGGACGGCAAAGAAAAAGCAACACGAGCTGGTAATGATTTTCTTTTGAAACAATTTAATGATCATCTGAACGATTTCAAGGATCGTATTGGAATACACCCTGGTGTTTCTCAAGACACCAAGATGGAAGTAGTTGCATCTTTCGGCAATATGGTACTAGCTAAATCAAACAAATGTGATGAAACCAACGATGAAAAAGAAAGCTACTTAAACAACCCGCAAGATAAAGAAATTAGATTGTATAAAACATATGCAGAGTACAGGAAAAGTGGACATCTGGAAAAAGCAATTGTCCTCATGAGAAAGTATTTGCGTGAGCTAGATCGCCATCCACACTACCACGCAAGAGAGAAAGTGTGCTGTATCCTTGAAATCGCTGAGATGCATGCAGAGTTGCATCAATTTGACAAAGCGTTGCAGTGTTGCAAGGAAGCACAGACAATCGCAGACAAAGTGGATGCTTGTCAGCTGAAAGCGATGTGCCATAAAAAAGCTGGAGATGTATATTTCCGTACTTTACAGCTTCCAATTGCCATTGATTCCTTTAAAAAATCACTCCATTTCGTCGAGAAGATGATGAAAAACACTGGCACGCATGATCAAGAAGATGAGTTTAAAGTAGCTCTTCTTGACCTTTATGGTCAGTCTTATAAGGGTTTGGAGATGGCATATATTCACAACAAGCAGTTGGAAGAGGCTCTGATCGTATCAGAAAATAGTCGTGCAAGATCACTGAAGGATCTTCTTCAAAAATATGGTATGCAAGAGAATATTACCACTTATGAGGAAGATTTGAAATTCAAGCATGTAAAAGAGATTGCTTCCGCAAATTCCTATGCCATTTTGCTGTATTCCACTAACCGATGCGATAATTGCTCTAGTTTTCACACTTATCGTATTGAAAGGGAAAATGGTTTGCTTTTTTCTGCTGAAGGAAGCCGCAAAGATGTCCAGATTAATGTTGAGCAACTGTTGGATAAAGCCCTATTTTCAGAAATGAAGGTTCACCAAATTTCTGCCGCAGGGAACAGATCACCGGATGATGACTCCGCAAATAGTACTCAAAAGAACGGGAATAAACTGCAGGAACGTCCGTCATCAAGCAAGAAAGATTCGTCCGAAGCGTGCCTCAGTAAAAAAAGTACAATTACTCAAAGAAATAGTAAACAAAAAGATCGTGAAAGTGCTTTGACCAGTCTGCATCGTATGTTGCTGGATAATTGCATGTGTGCAATCAAACATGGCGAGGTAGTGTTTTCCCATGGATGTCCAATCTCACAGGACGAAATAGTGCTTGTTCCTGACGAATTCCTTTATATGGTACCATTTGCGGCCTTGAAAGATCCTTTAACGGGAAGATATCTTGTTGAAACTAAACGCATCCGAATAGTACCTTCCATCGCAACCTTGAAGCTCTTGAGTGATCGTCCTAAAGATCTCGACAGCAAAGGAGAAGCATTGATCATTGGCAACCCATCAGTCGGCAAAGTCATTTGCAACGGCCAAGAACGCGAGTTTAGTTCCTTGTTTCATACAAAGATTGAAGCATATGGTATTTCCAACTTGTTTTCCGTGACACCACTAATCGAAGAACACGCAACGAAATCTGCTGTATTAGAGAAGCTGCGTCAGGGTGTTTCCGTTGTTCATGTTGCAGCTCATGGTGATGCAGACAAAGCTACGATAGCTTTAGCTCCGTCAGCTGAAGTGAAAGCAGCTAGAATCCCTGAAGAGGAAGACTACATGTTGACCATGGCTGACATTCAGAAGACCCAAGTCAAAGCACAGCTTGTCGTGCTAAGTTGTTGTCATAGTGGGCTTGGTAAAATCAAAGCTGAGGGTGTCATTGGTATGTGTCGGGCGTTCCTGATAGCAGGTGCTCGTGCAGTAGTGGGGTCCCTGTGGGCTATAGATGATGATGCTACTCGTGAATTTATGATACAGTTCTATCAGAATCTATACGAAAAGAAGAGTGCCAGCTTAAGTCTTCAATTGGCCATGCAGTACATGATGCAAGATGATGAGTACAGTGATCCTAAGTTATGGGCACCTTTCTTTCTAATGGGAGATGATGTAACAGTCTCCTTTTGAATTTTCTCAACTCGGCCCAAACTAACTGTTTTAACTGGCAATTGAACACTTTGAGCGCATGACTTCTTTTGACGTATTCTAACGGTCTACTATTATAAATACGTACAATAAACTATTTCCGCTTCATTTCTAATTATAACTGGAAGTTGATCTGTGCAGAGCAAATTGCCATATAAAACATTTGGAGAAAGTCCCCGTAAACGAGTTCCTGTCAAAGGCAAGCTATCCGTTTGAATTTTCTAAAATGGAAACTTTCACAACGAAACTGTCAATTTGAACACATTAATGGCGTACAGTGACAATGAATAATGTTGCAATAAACTGTTAGTGCAACGCTTTATATTGTAAACGATCAAAAGAAAAACTTCATTGTTTAAAAAAACAACAATAAAAACAACAACAACAATAACAACAAAAAACAACAACAACAAACAAACACAAACAAATGGTGCCTTAGAACAACGAGACCTAAGCAGAAATTCTAAGATCATAGAAATAGATTCAGGTATCTGTTGCTTGTTAACATTTAAAATATGAGGGTGATTATAGGACAATAACATATCTTTTGGGGGGTATGTTGTTTATTTGTATATCAAAGTCATGTTATAATTATTATTAGCATCAATATCCTACACAAAGATTTATAAATTTTAAAATCGTTGTAAAAAAAAATTATCCAGTAGCGGGCCGAAGCTGTACCATCATCGCCCGCAGCCCGCGCGTTTTCAAGAGGGCATTTTGCCATTTGGACTTCTATATTTTGATGTTATAGAGTACACGCACTAAAGGTGTGCAACAGTTGTCACTATTTAGTTTAGTGGTAAATAGCACTAATTAAACAAAAGAAATAGAATTACCATAAAATAGCACTATTTAGTGGTATTTATGTTGCACACTTTTAGTGCGTGCATTCTTCTTCATTGTTGACAACTAAATGTTATATATTGAGGGAATTAAGAATTTTGATCAGTTTTCATCGAAAATTGTAAACTTTATTGTAGAGTTTTATATTCTCTAGATGCAGGTTTGAATCATTCATCAAAATACTAAAACTTGAAATATTGCAAATGGCTGGGATTTTTTACTTCAAATGTAGTAGTTTTATGTATGACATTGATATTAAACTACTTTGATTATAACCAGTTAAGTACTTAACAATGATTTGTTTTAGATGATATCAATACAAGCCAAGAATAGTTAATAAAATGACAATGAGTGAGTGAATAATTGCATATTTTAACCAATTAAATCAATGGACAGAAGTATAAGTTGGAAAATTATGAGTGACTGCAAACCTAATGTAAATATGTATGATATACATCACTAAAACGGTTGGAATGGATATATAGAGGATAGTACATAAGCGCGCAGAGATATGAAGTTTGTCTTCAAATGTTCTAATGTTATAACCATCCATCCATCCATTCATCCATCCATCCACCCATCCATGATGTTTTTTAATTTAAACATATTTTTTACTGAGGCATTATCTCCAAGAGCGGTGATGCCCATCCATAAATCCATCCATTTATTCATTTATTCAGGCCTGCATTCATTCATTCATTCATTATCATGCTTTTATTAATTTATTTCTTCAGTTACATACACTCGAAGCATTTAAAAAGGCTAGTTTAGAAAAAAGGAACGAAGTACCAAAAGAAAATAGAAAAGAAGAAAAAACCTGGGGAGGAGGGAAACTTCTAAATTCTGCCAGGCATTCCTTGCTTCAATCAAAGCGAGAGGACTAGGCACCAGTGTTTTGGCTGGCATGATGCAAAGTCGACACGTAGCCGAGATGTTTAAGTAGCAAAAAATTACTAAAAAAAACACTTTCCTATGAACAACCTTTCAAAATGGAGCATAAATATAATCTTAAAAGTCCAGGTAAGGTTTCTTTCCATAATATTTCGTATTTCATGCTTTTTTACTATATTTTTCGTTGTGATTTTGAGCTTGTTTGTTGTTGGTTTCAGCTGTTAAACGTCTCATGAGAGAAGCCAAAGAATTACATCAACCGACAGAACTTTACTATGCTCAACCTTTAGAGGTAAAAAGTACTCTCAGTCACATGTTAACAGTTTTTGGGATGTTAAAAATGTGAATTAATGCATTCGTATTTGGAGTAAATCTGAGATAAATGCAGTCAATCTCATGTAAAAATGTTTTCTTGCATTCCTTACATAATTAAGACTAGTACGATATTTTTTCCTCTATTTGTACAACATTTGATTTATTTATTCTAATCTTATATTTTCATGGAAACTATATGCTTTCAGTAAGTTGGTTGTTTTGGTTATTTTTAGTTTGGTAGTTCGAAGGGTATGTAATAGATTTAGCATACACAGCAAGTATTTCTTGAAGGGCTAGAAAAACGTTGCTTTGGGCTGTCTGTGTTACAGCTTGGTAAATAAAACCTGAAAAGGGTATAAAAAGTGAAAATAGTGGGTGTGTATGTTATGCCACACATTTTTGTGGATGATTAGGCCCTTTGATTGATGCTTTTGGTTTCTTTAATGGAATCTGCGATAGCATTCCATAAGCTCATGTTGTGGCTGTTTTTTGACATTAAATGAACTTCACCAAACTATTGATTTTTTCAGGATAATTTGTTTGAATGGCATTTCACAGTGCGAGGGCCACCAGACACAGAGTTTGAAGGGGGTCGTTACCATGGTCGCATAATCCTTCCTCCTGAATACCCCATGAAACCCCCTAGTATTATGCTCCTTACGGTAAGTAAAACGTAAACAACAAAGGTAACCTTGTTTACTGTGCTGTGTTTAAAAGTAAGACCAATTTTGTAAACTACACTACATACAGCTATTCTTGAAAGACAATTTAGTCAATAGCAAAGTCATTTGTATATCTCATGTTTATATTTAATATTAGTCTCAAAGTGTACAAAATAACATTACATGTAACTACATAATATGTGCAGCTTTGTATCGTTGCTTTAAGTCTGTTCTTTAAACAAGAAAAGTGAAAACTTGAAATATGCATATTCAGGACATAGTTATTTGCTAAACCAGTATTGCAACAGAACAATGTTTGTAATTGCCATTCCATATTCTTGTAGCCTAACGGTCGTTTTGAACTTGGTAAGAAGATTTGCCTTAGTATGTCAGCTCATCATCCTGAAACTTGGCAACCATCTTGGAGTAGTAAGTGTTCTCTGTGAAAAACTCACAAGGGGATTAAAACGTGTAGTATGGTTCCATGAAAAGGTGGTTTTCCTTTCTCAATGTTAATTTGTGGTTATTTACTTAGTTTGTAAGGTTTTGGAAGCAAAGACATTATGGTTTTCCTTGAGAAAGGCCATGGACAAAAAACTTGAATGGTCCAGAGCGTGGAACCAAAGCGATACATGTACTCCCGCTACATGTTTCAATCCCTTCTATTATACCTCAAAATTAGTACCATGTGGTTTATACCCTTATTTGTCTCTTTCAACATGAGCTCTACATTTACGGGTACTTGTAAATTTGTTGAAATGTATTTGCTTATGGGCACTCATTTGGTTATTGAATTTATTCATTTGGCATGATTCATTCGTTCGTTCGTTCGTTCGTTTGTTCGTTCGTTTGTCCGTCCGTCCGTTCGTTCGTTCGTTTGTTCATTTGTTCATTCAATCTTTCATTCATTCATTCATCCAAAAAGCATCACTTGATGTGTAGCTTGTGATCACTTTGAATCTGTCCATTAATTCATTTATTTGTTGATCTCCACACTCACTTTGTCCCTAATTCAGTCATTGCCTTCTATATCTTGCTTAGTCAGGACAGTGTTGATGGCCATTATTGGTTTTATGCCAAGCAAAGGTGCTGGGGCTATTGGTGCCCTGGACTACACACCAAAAGAAAGAAGTGCCCTTGCTAAAAAGTAAGTGTTAATGATTGTGAACATTGGTGATGGTGTAATGATGTTGTTGATGGTGGTGTTGATGGTGGTGTTGATGGTGGTGGTGTTGTTGATGGCGATGGTGATGTTGATGATGGTGGTGGTGTTGATGGTGGTGTTGATGGTGGTGTTGATGGTGGTGGTGTTTATGGTGGTGTTGATGGTGGTGTTGATGGTGGTGTTGATGGTTGTGTTGATGGTTGTGTTGATGGTGGTGTTGATGGTGGTGTTGATGGAGGTGGTAGTGATGGTTGTGTTGATGGTGGTGTTGATGGTGATGGTGGTGTTGATGGTGGTGTTGATGGTGATGGTGGTGTTGATGGTGGTGGTGGTGTTGATGGTGGTGGTGGTGATGGTGGTGTTGATGGTGATGGTGGTGTTGATGGTGATGGTGGTGGTGGTGTTGATGGTGGTGTTGATGGAGGTGGTAGTGATGGTTGTGTTGATGGTGGTGTTGATGGTGATGGTGGTGTTGATGGTGGTGTTGATGGTGATGGTGGTGTTGATGGTGGTGGTGGTGTTGATGGTGATGGTGGTGGTGGTGATGGTGGTGTTGATGGTGATGGTGGTGTTGATGGTGGTGGTGGTGTTGATGGTGGTGTTGATGGTGGTGGTGGTGTTGATGGTGGTGGTGGTGTTGATGGTGATGGTGGTGTTGATGGTGGTGGTGGTGTTGATGGTGATGGTGGTGTTGATGGTGGTGGTGGTGTTGATGGTGGTGGTGGTGTTGATGGTGATGGTGGTGTTGATGGTGGTGGTGGTGTTGATGGTGATGGTGGTGTTGATGGTGGTGGTGGTGTTGATGGTGATGGCCATATGTAAGGTTACTATTGTTCAAAAAGTTTACTACGTCAAGTAGTAGATTTTTTGAAATTGTTCAAAAAGTTTACTATAAAATAGTAAACTTTTCCAAAAGTTCAAAAAACTTACTATTTTTTTAGTAAAGTTTTTGAACATAGTAAAAAATTTTGTCCAGTTCAAAATTTATACTATTTCTTGTTTTTGATATATTTAAAAAAATTATAGATGGTGATTGTTGCAAGTAAGAAAAAAATGATTTTCATAAAAATATCAATTGTTTGTGAATATTTTTAACATGAAACACATTGTATTGACCTATTTTCAGGGCTTTTTGCCATTTTCCCCTGTCATCACCCCAAGGCAAAATCAGCAGTTTGATGTGATTGGTTTATTAAGATATTTATGTACATGAAATATAATATAAACAAGTTATTTGTAAATATACAACTCAACAGTGAATCATTTGAGCAAATTATGATACAATAGATAGGTGATTATTTGACATGCAAATTATTTCAGTTTTTTCATGATGATGTAATAGTTGCAAACGTAACTCCAATGAACTGAAATAAAAACCCACATAAAAAAACGTAGCCTTCAGGCAAGCAATCATTATACAAAAATATATATATATAATTAGTTTTAAGTTGCTTTTTAAGGATTATTGAAAGATTCTCCTGAAACCTCAAAACCAAACTGCTGGGTTTGAATGTGTCAATTGTCATTTTGTGTTTCTGAAGATGTTGATGAATCCTGGTTTTGTAGTCTGAACATTCACATCAGCAACGTCTTTTGTAGCGATCGTCTTTTTTAGTACGTACATCCTCTTCATGCTGAAAAAGATTAAACGTTTAGAATTTTGCCATCTGATGCGAAGAAACTCGCACGTGTTGGACATTGATGGAAATACCGTTTCTAGGTCTCTCTTGTTGTAGGAAATAAAAGATTTTGTATTCAAATACAAACGATTGGTTTCAAAGCAATATTGTCACAGAATGAATTTAATATACTAATCAAAGTAAATATAATAAAAAAAGAAAATTATCTCACCTTTGAAATCAATGCTTGAAATCACTGACTTGGAGTGAAAAGGTGCGCATGTCACATGTGCAACACAGGAAACCCAAACTAGATATATCGACATCTCGTCTTTTCGGATAAATTAAGCTAAGAAGTTTATCCAGCTTTATTCTTTGAACAAATAGTTGTGAAGTAGGTTTCAAACATTAAATTCTAAAGCAGAGCCTCATTCTTCGTTGCATGTGAATAAATGTATGATAAATATAGTTGGTTTCTATAGTTACTATTTTGTGTTGTCTGTGCTGTGTTTTGAGGCTACTTTGCTATTTATTTGTACGTCAATGATAGTTTGGTTACGAAGACCACACATTATAATAATCTTTTTTTGCGTGTTTCATTATGATATGAATTTCACTATTAAGCAGAATTTATACCAAAACTGTTCTTGAGAAGGGTGGATGGTAGAGGGGGAGCGTAGAGGGGGTCTATCGAAAAGGGGATAGGGGTGCTTGGTTTTGAAATTGAACTAAAACGTTGCTCGTAAATGAACTGAGATGCTGATTTTACACCCTGAAGGTGCAACCAGAAAAAACAATGTATTGCCAGTCATAAAACTAGACATCTAACCCTTTTAGGTGCGCAATTCGCCGCGCATTGAGCATAAAAGTTGCACGAGGATCTTATTTCCGACCATGAGACGTCCCTACTCACTTTTCAAGGGGGTCTACTGTGCGAGCTGACTACAACATATGTGTCAAGAAAAACGGAACGATAAAAAATTTTTTGAACATGTTCAAAAAAATTACTATGTCGCAACTTTTCGTTTTTAATTGAAAAAACGGTTTCGAAGAGTGTTCCAGAAAACATACAAGAAGGTTTTTGATATTTGCTAAAAAGCGACACATTTAAAATGTTTTTAATGCTTCTTTTCTATCCCCTGAATATTTTACTAATGCCCTTATAAATAATTCAGATTTGTTTTTTTGAATGTAAAAATTTAATAGTCTAGAGGCAGGCAGTGATAATTATCCACTGTAGGAAATGGACTCAAAAGTTTTGTCATTTTCATCAAAAAAATTCAAAAAAAAAATTTTTGAACATGTTCAAAAAGTTTACTATGCGTCGTATTTTCGTCAAAATTATGAAATTGACTAAGGTTCATTTGCGTATCTCTTTCTTAGAGTTGATTAACAATGCTTATAAAGTTTCAGAATTTTCCATCTTGTTTTAAGTGATTTTTCATTGCACTGAAAATTTTGAGATGCTTTGAAACTTTCAGATCTTAGGTGCAAGTTAGACTTTAACTTGATTTGAAGATTCGTAAATTTTACAAAAAATCAAATTAAGGTGGAGTGCCTATGGTGAGGCAGCATAAGCAGAACTTAAAGGATCTCCAGGTTTTATGGCGAAAAAACGGAATAAAACAATTTTTTTCATATTTTCCCAAAAAAGTTTACTATTTTGAACCAAATGTTGAAAAAAAGAAAAATAACTAGATGGTGAGCCACCAATCTTAAGCAGCAAATATTTTAGATCAAAATTGACAAAAACAAAAGAAAAAAATGTCAAAATACTTTAAAATGTTCTTTTAATTAAGCTCAAAACACGTCGGTGGAGAGGGTTCAAAAAGTTTACGTCTATGCATATCATGGTGGTGATGTTGATGGTGGTGGTGATTATGATTGTGAGCATGATACTGATGATGGTGCTTTATTGATGATGATTTTGACTGTGATGATAATGACACCTGAAGGTGATGTTGATACTTTTAATGATTACAGTGATTATCAGAGTGATGATGATGACAATCACTCAATGGTGGTAATGGTGATTAT
The DNA here is from genome assembly GCA_918843875.1 of Diadumene lineata. NCBI lineage: Eukaryota > Metazoa > Cnidaria > Anthozoa > Actiniaria > Diadumenidae > Diadumene > Diadumene lineata. The sequence continues at coordinate 9,571,995 of OU974082.1, forward strand.
GATAACAATGATGATAATAATGAATTGCAATAATATTGATGATGATAATAATGATGACCACGACAATGTTGATAAATGATAAATTGCAATTATAATAATCATGATGATAATGATGGTGATGATCATGGCAAATGCCGGATATATTTTGGCAATGATGGCGATGATGATATGGTAGTGTTTATTACAATCAAAATCATTTATGACAATGATGATGTTAATGATGATGATTGCAATGAGGATATCCAGCTGTCACCAGTCAGCATTGTCCATGATGTCATAGATACTTAATTTAGATGGCTATGAACAGACCCAATTTGAGCCAAATAGTTTTCCTCTGGTGCATTTTGTATCATACTTGAACATAGAAAAAAAAAGAATTAGTTCCTTTCTTATGACCGGTCTTTTAGCCTATTTTTCAATAATTTATACTTGCTGTATCCCCTCTGGCGACCGTGATTCTTAGCGTTTGTTTTGAAGGGATATCATAATGAAATAGGGCAATTGGAGTCTTCACTCCAGTGATGTTTTTTCCTTGATTCTCCAAAAGGTCCTTAGACTGGAAATGTAGTGTCTGTGGCAGCTGTAACAATGATTCACTCTTGGAAAAAGGAAGTAAGTAAGCAACATAAATCCTTCTATTTTATTCTTTCAAGTTATTAAGCAGTAAGGATGAAATGACTTTAATAATATCATGGGTCGATGCCAAATCCAGTAGCACGCACAATTGAGACCATCTATTTTAATCTCATGCCTTGTGCTAGAGTATTACAATTATGTAGATTGTTTGACACTTGATTTGCTCCATAGCAACAAGTTACTAGTCAGACTACAATATTGAAAACTCCAGATCTGAATAACCTTTTTGTACTGAGTCCATGGCTACATTATGCCAGATTAACTTTTAAATGCAACTATTGTTACAAGACTGTGACAAACATTTCTCATTAAACAACTGAACTTGGCATGCGTAAATTGTTTTGGATTTATGCATTTTAATGTAGACAGAAGACCAAAACAGATTCATAAAGTTAAGTGTGAACAAGGTCTGAGAAGTTGTTGTTTTAAGATGTGTTATAATCAGACATCACCATAATCTTCTGTATCACTTAATATGACATTACTACTTAACAATTATAACATTCAAACTTTATTTTTATCAGGTGAGTCGACTAAAACAAAAGAAGTTGAAAAGGAAATCGCTGAAATAACTGGGCAAATAGCTTTCAAGGTGATTATCACAGACTCATTAATTTAAGTCTCGCATCTAGGATTTCTAAATAGTGATCATATTACATACTAACTACTAATTAGTGCATATGAATATATATTTAAAGAGATGTATACAATCTATAAGCATTAAACAACATTATTATTAAATGATTATTATTACCATCATCATCATCATCATAATTATTATTTTTATTGCTGCAATGCAGAGCTGGTGATTTATGCAAGAGAAACTAGACAAGCCACTGACATTAAAAAAACTTGGCATATTTTGTTTCCATTGCAGGATGAAGAAAAAGTTAAGAAAGAAAAAGAGAAGGCTGAAGCCACTCAGTCAACCTCCACAACAACTAACACCACTGATGCTAATCCTGCTCCATTGGGAGCCACAGGTGTCACTTATCCAACATATCCCAGCATGCCTAGTGATCCTTGGATGCAAAGCTATCAACAGCAGTACATGCAAGCTTATAACCCTTACTACATGTATATGTTTAGTTACCCAAATGGTTATGGACCCCAAATGCCCTCAATGACCCCGATGGACATGACACATGCCAATCAATATCAATCAACTAATCAGGGAACTAATTCAACAACTGTCAATCAAGGCTTACCCAATCAAAATCAATCAAATGAAACAAGTGTTCGTCAAAGGACTGTTGGGAGTCAGCAGGCTACACAGCCAAGTGTAAATAATCAGCCAGTCAATCGTGGTTCGTCTCCTAATGCTAACGCAGGGATGATATCGTTGGTTGTTGTGTGGTTTATAGTTGTGTCAGCGTTGGCTTTTGTGTTACGAAGGATCTTTGTTGCTTAAAGTCCTTAAGCATCTGAGAATATCACCAGCTGTATAGCTTATTCTCGGTTGGATTTTGTCATCTTCTGAATTTATATCCCCAAGTGAAAAAAAGTTGGGAGTTTTAGGTGTATTTTTCTGGCCCCAGCAGTTCAACCATACAGGCTTCATAAATTTGGGGTGGTATTACCCTTCTCCCCCCAGCCCTAAGGATAGTGTGATGCTCAAAAGTATGACCACCAAATTACACATTTTCATACTTCAATGTCTCCATTTCAGCCAATCAGCAAAATGCTTACATTGCAGCTTGGTTTGCTATTGGTTGAACAGTAGATCCAGAAGCATGTGAATATATATAATAATGACCAGCCGTAATTTTGAGTGTCACATGCAACAGAACAATTTTAGAATTTGAATTGCAATTCATTCTAAATGTGGAAAATAGAGGAGAATGCAGTAAAATTCTAAAGAATGTGTTACATCTTATGGACAATATTAAGTTACAGCCAAGTGAAAATCAAAATGTTAGTAATTTTAAAGCTTTAAATTTGTTATTGCTGTTGTTCTGACCATATAGAGCAAACACAGGAAAACCATGAAACAATTATTCACTGAAAATATGAATTATACACTTGAGACCATTGTTAATCCTCTTCTGTAACACAGCCAAATGCATACATTTAAAATACTTAAGCCGACCTGGCAGTTAATCTATTTCAAATACTCTCTTTACTAATTATGGCCATGATGGATGCTTTCCTGGTAATAGTCCAGTTTCATGTTCTTCATTGCTTAGGCTAAACCTCAATTGTATGTGTTATATTCTTTTGCAATTAGCCGTTTTCATATTGAAAAAGGGACTGGGTTCTAGTCTTCAAAAACAAAGCATAATTCATTAAAAAACATCTTCAAATAACAAAAACACAAAGATAAACACCATTACTATGCTACTTTAGTTCATTTGCTAGATATTTTTTAGTTATATTGAATTCATGAAGGAAAAATATTTTGGAAGGACACTGTCCCTCCATTACATACATTTCTTGTAATATTCAAGTCCCAATAAATTTATCTGTGTTTATACGATCTTAACAAAACTTTCATCATTTATTCATTTTAATATGTTCTCTTGAAATATGCTAACAAATTTTTGATGATTTAGAAACATAAGGAATGATTTCAATAATTTGTATTTTTCTCAACTAGAACCCAGTCCCTTTTTCAATATGAAACCGGCGAATTGTACGTGCTAGGTACATCCCATGGGAATGCATCAATCTAAAAAACAATATAATTACTAATAACACAGGCTACGGACATTATGGAGAGGTCAAAAACAATATGGAGACAAAATCTTACCACTCTTACTCTAAGGATTACCAGGTCTCAGCCAATCAAATTCGTTCCTTCTTAAGCGGATTTTCATTGCAGTAACATTACCATAATCAACCAATCACACGATAGACTAGCAGTAAGAATTACCTTGGCCAGTAATGTTACCAAACACACGTACCATATGTTCACGAAAATCGTCTTAAAACTACACGAAAATGTGCTGAAAAATATTCCTTTGCATTCAATGAACAATAACTAGCTGAAACAAGTGGTTATTTATCCCACTTTACAAAAACTAAAATTCACTGTAAACTTTTGGCCATGACATGTCATTTCCGTTTTATCTGACATGTTATTCACGCAATAAAAAGATGCACGTTTTAGAGAATTTAGCGATAAGTATGTTCGTCCATCATTGCATGTTTTAAAATCAGTTGAATGCAAACTCGTTTTCTTCGTGAAACTGACGAATTCCTCGATAAAGGAATTTAAAAAATACGTTCCGCCGTCTCTTCGTCTCGTAACACTTCTAAATCGATTTTCGCGCTAATAGCCAAATTCTACTACACTATAAACCTGCAAGTGAGTGTTATTTCATAAACTAACCTGCTGCCATCTTCATCAGCCATTGCTGTCTTTTAGTTTCAGTATTTCAAATCGAACTCCATGCACAGTCTCCACGCGCGAACATGCCAAATTCATTTTGTTTGAAGTCACCACATGAAGATATTTCTGGAACATTTTGGTTGTTTTTCCCCCCATTTCGTTCAAGTTGCGGTTGAGCACTTCAGGTTTACAATGCAAAACAATCTACCCGTAAAAATATTTAGCTGATATTATAATTACAAGTCTAAGAGCCTTGTGAACATCGTCAACAATTACATAACCCCGCTATTCGACTGCACTGCTTGCTGTAATACGTAATGTATCAATCAATGTGTCAGTAACATTACCAACTCATGACTGAAATTGTACACAACTCTTTGACCGATTGAAGTTTCGTGATAAAGTTGAATTTGGTCTCTCGACAAGATCCACACTCGCATTTTCTTTTCTTTGTGAAATATACATAGACTTACAATGTTTTAACACGTTCTTGAACTGAAAATTTCGCGCCAAAAATTGACTGACCTTTGCTTGGGCATTCTCGCAAAAATAAAGTGGTCACAATGAATAACATTTGCTTGTTAATATATCTAACTTTTAGTCTACCGTGAGGCATTGCAAAATATGTTTTTAACGAGACACCTCGAGATGGAATGTCTGGAAAGCTGCAAACTTGAGAGAAGCCATTAAAATGCTGCAAATTAATTTGCATATTGAACGCAAATTTTTCGTTATAAAACTCTTCAAATGCTTTTTTTTCGAGAAAATAATTAAGAAAAGTATTTCATAAAATTTCACGTTAAGGAAAATCTAAAACTACACCAAAACTATGGAAGTTTTGAAGGGAATTACTATTTCATTATTTGCTCAAGCTCTGAATAGCTAGCCTGTCACTTTGAAAACATTACGGCTTTTTTCATCCTTATGTTACTATGATGTCGTATGTTGCTTATAAGTGACTCGTCTGTAGTTTTAGACAAGACCGCCATGGGCTTACGATCTGGCTAGATGCAGTGTTGTACGTATTTTGAGTTGCTACTGACAGCTATCTCAAGTGCGCGCCATATCATGGTAATATTACTGACCGGCGTGTTTGTGAAATTCTATTGCGTTTCACCATTGTATCTAACATTTAAACAGTCTCAAAATATTGCAATTTCTGTCGCTCAAATAAATCCATTGAAAATTTGAGTAAAACTGTAATAATTTTTGAAAGAAGAAGAATCGATTCACGGACTTCACGAGGTCGCCTCTAAAAGCCGATCGTTTCAATTGATTGACGTCTACTTGGCATACTAATGAAATAATCGGTCTGTGCGTACCCATGAGTCGAGGATATCGCTGTCGTTACTGAAATCAAACGACCTAGATTTGCCTAGAAAATCAAATATCAAGCGCTTTTGGTGAGATAGGCTCAGTCGAACATTCGGCAAACAATGCAAGTCGAGGTCTGAAATAGACTAAATGACGGGAAGTCCAAAATTTTGCAAAAATATGAATATCAATATAAGAAAAGTATTTCATTAAATTTCATGTGAAGGAAAGTCTAAAACTAACACAAAAATCATGAACGCTGAAGAAAATTGTTTGACCACATGTCTTTGAATAGTAGAACATTACAGTTTTACTCAAATTTTCAATGGATTTATTTGAGCGACATAAATTGCCATATTTTGAGACTGTTTAAATCTTAGATACAGTGGTGAAACGCAATGAAATTTCACAAACACGCCGGTCAAGTGAATTGCTGGCGAGATCATATTATCGGCGTTTAGTAATATTACCATGATATGGCGCGCACAGTGAGATAGCTGTCAGTAGCAACTCAAAACACGTACAACACTGCATCTAGCCAGGTCGTAAGCACATGGCGGTCTTGTCTAAAACTTGCGTCACGTTTTCCAGTAAGTCACATGTATATCATAAGTTCAAAGTACAGTCAAATTGACCTTGACAAACATTGAAAATTATGTAATACTTTGGTCATGATTGTACATGCTTGTACTTGTTTTGTGACGATTTTGACTATTATGCACCCTGTTGATATTAATTCTATCGTACACTTAAACTGCTCTTTAATACTGTTTATCTGTTGTCATAGTTGACCTTTCTATGACCAAACGCTTTCTTGTGAATCGCATTTTCATTGTCCAGGAACTATTTTCCAGATTTTACTATTTTCATATAAGAACTTGTCCAAAATCATTAAGACGCCTCTCGAAAATTCTTAGTTATGTTAATTGGATTTAGATTTATCAGCTATAAAAAGAGCTGTACAAAATTGTAACAATATAGATAGAGAATTAGAGTTGAACCGTGTTTAGGGGGTTTAACTCTAGAAAGCTGTTAAATAAAACTCTTTGAAGAAGTACCTCATCTCTACCATTCATTTGAGCTAGTTGCCCCGAAAGGTCCCGTAATACAAGCAACATACGACATCATAGTAACATAAGGATGAAAAAAGCCGTAATGTTTTCAAAGTGACAGGCTAACTATTCAGAGCTTGAGCAAATGATGAAATAGTAATTCCCTTCAAAACTTCCATAGTTTTGGTGTTAGTTTTAGACTTTCATTCACATGAAATTTAATGAAATACTTTTCTTATATTGATATTCATATTTTTGCAAAATTTTGGACTTCCCGTCATTTAGTCTATTTCAGACCTCGACTTGCATTGTTTGCCAAATGTTCGACTGAGCCTATCTCACCAAAAGCGCTTGATATTTGATTTTCTAGGCAAATCTAGGTCGTTTGATTTCAGTAACGACAGCGATATCCTCGACTCATGGGTACGCACAGACCGATTATTTCATTAGTATGCCAAGTAGACGTCAATCAATTGAAACGATCGGCTTTTAGAGGCGACCTCGTGAAGTCCGTGAATCGATTCTTCTTCTTTCAAAAATTATTACAGTTTTACTCAAATTTTCAATGGATTTATTTGAGCGACAGAAATTGCCATATTTTGAGACTGTTTAAATGTTAGATACAATGGTGAAACGCAATAGAATTTCACAAACACGCCGGTCAGTAATATTACCATGATATGGCGCGCACTTGAGATAGCTGTCAGTAGCAACTCAAAATACGTACAACACTGCATCTAGCCAGATCGTAAGCCCATGGCGGTCTTGTCTAAAACTACAGACGAGTCACTTATAAGCAACATACGACATCATAGTAACATAAGGATGAAAAAAGCCGTAATGTTTTCAAAGTGACAGGCTAGCTATTCAGAGCTTGAGCAAATAATGAAATAGTAATTCCCTTCAAAGCTTCCATAGTTTCACATGAAATTTTATGAAATATTTTTCTTAATTATTTTCTCGAAAAAAAAGCATTTGAAGAGTTTTATAACGAAAAATTTGCGTTCAATATGCAAATTAATTTACAGCATTTTAATGGCTTCTCTCAAGTTTGCAGCTTTCTAGACATTCCATCTCGAGGTGTCTCGCTAAAAACATATTTTGCAATGCCTCACGGTAGACTAAAAGTTAGATATATCAACAAGCAAATGTTATTCATTGTGACCACTTTATTTTTGCGAGAATGCCCAAACAAAGGTCAGTCAAATTTTGGCGCGAAATTTTCAGTTCAAGAACTTGTTAAAACATTTTAAGTCTATGTATATTTCACAAAGAAAAGAAAATGCGAGTGCGGATCTTGTCGAGAGACCAAATTCAACTTTATCACGAAACTTCAATCGGTCAAAGAGTTGTGTACAATTTCAGTCATGAGTTGGTAATGTTACTGACACATTGATTGATACATTACGTATTACAGCAAGCAGTGCAGTCGAATAGCGGGGTTATGTAATTGTTGACGATGTTCACGAGGATCTTAGACTTGTAATTATAATATCAGCTAAATATTTTTACGGGTAGATTGTTTTGCATTGTAAACCTGAAGTGCTCAACCGCAACTTGAACGAAATGGGAGGAAAAACAACCAAAATGTTCCAGAAATATCTTCATGTGGTGACTTCAAACAAAATGAATTTGGCATGTTCGCGCGTGGAGACTGTGCATGGAGTTCGATTTGAAATATTGAAACTAAAAGACAGCAATGGCTGATGAAGATGGCAGCAGGTTAGTTTATGAAATAACACTCACTTGCAGGTTTATAGTGTAGTAGAATTTGGCTATTAGCGCGAAAATCGATTTAGAAGTGTTACGAGACGAAGAGACGGCGGAACGTATTTTTTAAATTCCTTTATCGAGGAATTCGTCAGTTTCACGAAGAAAACGAGTTTGCATTCAACTGATTTTAAAACATGCAATGATGGACGAACATACTTATCGCTAAATTCTCTAAAACGTGCATCTTTTTATTGCGTGAATAACATGTCAGATAAAACGGAAATGACATGTCATGGCCAAAAGTTTACAGTGAATTTTAGTTTTTGTAAAGTGGGATAAATAACCACTTGTTTCAGCTAGTTATTGTTCATTGAATGCAAAGGAATATTTTTCAGCACATTTTCGTGTAGTTTTAAGACGATTTTCGTGAACATATGGTACGTGTGTTTGGTAACATTACTGGCCAAGGTAATTCTTACTGCTAGTCTATCGTGTGATTGGTTGATTATGGTAATGTTACTGCAATGAAAATCCGCTTAAGAAGGAACGAATTTGATTGGCTGAGACCTGGTAATCCTTAGAGTAAGAGTGGTAAGGTTTTGTCTCCATATTGTTTTTGACCTCTCCATAATGTCCGTAGCCTGTGTTTAATGGTTTTTGTCTCCACTCTTTTGTTACATTACCTTATGCAACATTTTAAGGCTTAGCCTGAGCAATGCAGAACTTGAAACTGGTCTATTGAGGTACCAACCATTAGAAGATTGTATCGTAAAGATTGGTGGTTCAGTGTTGAGTTCTGGTTGAGTGATGCTGACAATTTGACATTAAAAAGCAACTGTACGATTGTTATAAATACAATGATAACTTTTACACCGTAGAACGATACATGAAAACTGACGTTTCGGACGTTAGTATGTATCGTTCTACGGTGTAAAAGTTATCATTATATTTACAACTGTTTCTTTAGAAACACCGACGCAGTCCTTGCTAGTTTTTTGTACTAGTTTTTACCTGTACGATTGTTCGTATGAATTTTAGTTTGGTTTTATTTCATGGTTTTCTTGCGTTTTCTCCAAAAGTGGATTTACCTGCAATTGGTCTTGCTCAACTGTAGTATTTAACGAGTAATGCTTAAAATGTGTGACTTGTTACAAATGCTACAAATTGTGCTTGCGACACATTGCACCATGTTGAATTGGATTTACAATCCAAGTAACTTTTTTACAGATTTATAATATTATTTGAATTCTTGTAGATGATGGGTGTTACCTGTATATAGTTTAAGGGTAAGGGAATTTTGAAAATATGATATTATCTATTAAAGCAGAAATATTTACATTTAATTAAATGAATTATTGTATTTTTTGAGTGAAAATTTAATTTGTTGTGGGGCTCCTGTGTCAAGAAGCAAAGTGACACAGGGGTCCCGATCTATGGGATACCTGTGATTTGGAATTCAAGATGGCGGACCGACATCCATGTTGTCATTCTGGAACTTCTTTATCAAATTCGGTCTGTTTACAATGCAACGAAGGGTATTTTCTTGCTTAATAACTTTTAATAATAGCAAGATGTCAATTCTAGGTGGCTCTTGGCTAACTGGTTATTTTGTTACTTCATTAACAAAGCGTTTTACTTCGCAAGAAAGCTCGACTTCTTCAAACAGGAGTGATCTCATAGATGCAATTAGATCGAATAAGATGAGCAATTCTACACTTTCAACATTTGCTACCAAACCTCCAAATATCCTAGTCTATACAGGAACAGTTGATAAAAACAGGAATTTCGATGTAGTAAGATCTCAACTTGGTAAAGTCGTCAGCCCTGATAGTTACACGATCTATGCCTTAGATGACCGTAAAGTTTTGGAGCATCCATGGTCAAAGAATTCCGTGCTTTTAATTATTTACAACAATATCTTAATCGAGGATAATATAATGAATGAGTTTAAATCGTATATGGAAAACGGTGGAAGTATTTTAAGTGTTGGTACAGGTGGTTCGAAATTGGTCGATGGTGTTGAGTTAAGGGAGCTGCATAGTTCTGCAAGGACATTAAATATAGATGTGAAGTCAGAGAGTTTGAATTTACAAGAGAGGGTACTTGTGTTAGACTGTGAACCATTTTATTTTGCAGGTAAATGATATTTACTTTACAGCAAATTCATTGCAAGCATATACCGGTACCTATTTCTAAAAACTTTGTAGGGGAAAATAAGGGAATACCGGATTCTGAATGTAGATTTCACGACGAAAAGGTACTGTGGGCTGCCAATAATGACAAGAAATAAGCAGTAATTTTATTCAAATCAGCGTCATTTCCTCAAGTTGGAAATCTCTGATGGTCGATAAAATGATATGTGCAAGCTTCTGTAGCTATTCATTAAAAAAAAACATTACCCACAGACCTTTTCAGTTGTGTAATGGACATAAATCAGAATCTGTCTATGTTTTTAAGTGCACTATTATTAATATCCTCATCAGTTGTAATGTTTGTAAACAGCAGTAGCCGAATGATAGTGATCCAAGAGAATATGGGGTGAAACAAGGGAGGAGCTACTGTGACAGCAGTATCTCTCACTTTTTGAGTGAGGTTTGCAATGGCCGAAAAATTATGAAAATGCTTTTAGATTTCTTAAGAAAACAGTGCATTAGTTGGTTCATTTGCATAAGTTTCTGCATTAACACACTTTAGAGCAATTTTTCTACAGTCTCAAGGCCACTGCTAAATGCTCATTAGTGATTATGTGGGTAAATAATATAATACTATTAAATACTACATTGAATGTCATGTGGGGTGCAGATCAAGTGATGTGCATTAATTGTTATGAAAGCACTTATGTCAACACTTTCTTACGAAAATTATACACAAACTAGTTAGCTAATTTGCATTGATTTTCACACAAGTTCTGTAATAGAGTAGAGTAACTATAAATCAAACTATCAAAAATAATGACAGAGGTATCATCTGGCTCTAATACAGTTTCATCTCTCCCTTTATTTCAAACTTTTCAGGTTTTGATGACAATGAAATTGATACTCTTGCTTCTGAGAAAGAAAGTGGACTTCCCATGATTCTTTGTTCCAAGCAAGAAAATAGTAAATTAGTTCTAAGCACAGTTGATGTTTTCCAAGACAAAAGTCAGTCGAAACAATTGCTACAAGCCTTATTGGAAAAGCTAGATATGAAGTGTATGGCATATCAACAGCCACAGCTTACAAATGGCTGGTTATTTGCCAAAGAGAAGGTCAGAAGAAAATTGGTTATGTGTCTTAAATTAATCTAATGCTAGCTAATTCTTTCATGACATTTATAATCAGTTTTTAAGAAGTTGAATGGGGATAGCGTGTTGATCAATATTTTAATGGGTACACACAAAGGAGCTTGCTCCCACAACACGCTCCCTCTACATGCTCCCAGAGCAAGCTCACTCGTACCAACGATTTCTCAAGAAAAAATATGTTGCACAACAAAACTTTTGCTCCCTGGTTTTGCTTCCTCATATCAAACTGATTTGATATGAGGGATGCATGAACGTGTTTCAGGAGCGTACTCCCTTGTGTGTACCTATTTAATATGAGGGAATAAAACCGGGGAGCAACATTTTTGTTGTGCAACATTTTTTTCAAATGAAAATGGTTGGTAGACACGAGGGATCTTTGCTTGGGAGCATATTGTGGGAGCAAGCTCCCTCGTGTGTACTGGTCTTGTAAATGACCCAGGAGCAAGCTCCCTCGTGTGTACCGGCCTTTAAGAAGATAATGGTGATGATTATGATGATTGTAACCTAGCTTGTTGATGGTGGTGTTGAACTGATAGTGATGATGCAAAAATAACAGCGAATGTATTCCAAAATTGTCCCCAAGAACCACTATCCTTTCTAATGAATATTTCTTTAAGCCCTACATGTACAAATCAGTATTTGTTAACTTTAAACATTCTGAAACCCGGCAAACTTTATAATAATTTTAGTTTGATCTATGTTGTGGCTGTGCCGTTTTGACAATGTTTCATAATGTCTTCTCCACAACATCATCAGGTCAAAGATCGAGATGAATATGAAACTGCTTTGTCTTTTACAATCCTTTTCCTTAGTACTTGATTGTGTAACAATAAGTACATTTTTTCAGATGATTATTTAACAATTATGTACTACAATATCAGTTTAATTTCAATTGATTCTTTGCACAGGACAAAATTAAGCTAATGGACTCACTGAAACCTCACCTTCAAGATGGCTTATGTAAAGGACAAAAGATGTCAATTAACTTTTGTGATAATGCTGCCGAGCTAGCAGCACTCCAGGCAACTGGTGAACATCTTCCTGTTGTGCTCGATGAGAGCCATTACAAGAAAGGTTTGTACGGGTAGGTAAATTATACAGGATATATCCACTGGGCCTGGCTGTACAATGCCCAAATATAACTATCCACTGGATACATCACTATTAAGCTGATAATAAAATTCTAAAGAAAATTATCTTATGGAGTGGTTGACTATATCATATCAAGTGCAGGATAACTTTATTCACTAGGTTTCATTCAATTGGCCCCTGGACACAGTAAAAAAAATTGAATTCCCAAGTCTCCAAAGAGGGGAATGGCATGGGAAATTTTCCCATTTAGTAAATTTGAACTTAATGTTGGATTTTGTAGCACTTTCACAACGATAATCCAAAATAAACCCATTGTGGAATTAGATTTTTTTTCCTGTGGGAGTATAACAAGAATGTAATGGGGTTTTCCATGAATAACAAATACTATAAAAACTCATATCAAACAATTGAAAGCTGTTCGCGCGGGAACCCTGTGTTTTTTAAATTATGGGCTTTTTTCACGAAAACCAAGGCTGCAAAGTTGATCAAATTAATGTGAAGGACATTTTGAGTGTTTGGATTTTTGAAAGAGTTCTTGAAAGCGTACTTCCAAATAAGGTAAAATTTACCAAATATGGTTAAACAAAATGGCCAATAGAACAGCAATTTCCCTATAGCAATTGTTTGATATGACATTAATTTTTACTCTTATGAAAATATGATACTGGTGTCTTTGAAGTTAAGAATGGTATAATGATAAAATAGACAAATTAAAATAATATTATCTCAATGTATTGAACACAGCTCTATTCTGTGTAGGTTTGATTGGAAGACCTATTTACAACATCTAAGCACACACACTTTGGGCAAGCTAGTGATCTACACTGATGTCATTCAGTCGACACAGACTCTTCTTGAAGGGTAAGTTCAATAGGATTCATCGTTCTTTACATCTGTCATTATTGGCACTCTCATCACCGTCATGGTAACCATTTTCATAACATTATGCCATGATTATTATAATAAAAATATTATTTTGCAGACATAGACTTTTATGATTGCCATAATCTATTTCAGGGGTAAAATGTTGATGTTATTTTCAAGCTTTTATCAAGTTTCTTGGATGTCATCAGAGAACTGAAAAATATCAATTAAAAATAAAGATGCAATCAAATTATGACATAATTAAATATGCTTGCATGCAATTACAAACAGGAAAGGAAAGAGCATTTTAAAAACACAGGAAAAAATTTATGATTCCCAAAATGGGTTTATTTTGGATTATGGTTGGGAAAGTGCTACAAAATCCAACATTGGGTTCAAATTTGGGATTCCCAAAATGGGTTTATTTCGGGTTATTGTTGGGAAAGTGCAACAAAAACCAAAATAAAGGCATTCTGGGAATCACATATTTTTTTCCTGTGAAAGGTTTCCTGTGAAAGTTGTGCTGCAAAAAGTGATGTAATCTAAAGATAGCTTAATATATTTAATGTAAATATTAGAATTGTTCATTAATTTTGTATTTGATTGTAAATTTAATCTTTTTGTCAGGACGCCCATTGAGAACAGGGTATTTTTTAATATCCTGGACTACCCTGTTGAAAGACAGGTGTTCATTCGTTCATATTGTATTAAATTATTAAATAATGAAATCAATATATGAAAAGTAAAATTTCTTTTTTTCCTGTAACTAGTAACAGCACATTTGTAAACAATATTCCACAAGATGCCGGGATAGTTGCAGTTACAAGTCGGCAACTAAAAGGCAAAGGCAAGTCAGAACAAAAAGAAAATGATTTTCCTTGTTTATGAATATTTAATATTCTGTTTCACATGCACTAATTGGAAAATAATTATTAGACTTGTTTTTGTATTTCTAAGAAACATTTTTGCATCATCTGTTGTATCGTTACTGATTGAATGTATAGTAACCGTCACATTTCCAACTAAGCTAGCCCATCAATACTTGAGTTTCACGTTCTCCTTTACGCCGTATTAGCCTCATTTCAGAGAAAATAACAAGAGCCAAGACAAAGCCTCCAGTATTTCTATTGTTTGTTAAAAATACAAATTAAATAATATATCTTGCTATCAAGGCTAATACAGCATAAAGAAAATTGTGAAACTGGCTTAAGGGCGTATGCGCTGGTTGCTCGCGCGCATCTTTTCTGCGCATGCTGAAACATCACGCGTTTTTTCAGTTGCTTTATTTTGACCGATAAAGAAAACAATGAATTCAAAATAAATCTAACTAAACAAAACAAGTGTACCTTTTGTTGCCCAAACATTGCAAAAAGAAATTAGTTTGTGTCGAAAAAAGACCAAAAACAGTTGAACCGTTGAAGTACATACGCCATCAACAGCATGCGGATGGGATTCTGACGGTCACACATTCTCAAGTTATAAACAATCGCCAACTTTGTTGTTTGATAACTCGCCAAATCGAATGGATACCCTTATTTTTTAATTCACAGATGGAAATAGGACCAAAAATTCTATGTTCATTCAGTTTTTTGAAAAAATGACATTTCTTTTTTGTACGAAAACGTGATGTTTTCTGCTAAATTTCAACCCGCAAAAGCTAAGCCGAAGCAACATAGTTGCGAGCAATGCGTGTGGTATTTCCATTTAAAGAGTGTTTTTTGCTTAGAAGTGATCAATAATTTTTTTGTTTTTTAAACAGTTTAGTGTCAATACAATTGTTCTTTATAACCCTTCACAGCTTGTTCGGTAATTTTTCTGTCTTCATCATCTTTCTGTTTTACCTCATGATGACTTGTCACGCTGCTCACGGAAAGTGCCGAATTGGCCGACTTCAAAAAATTGTAGCTCCGAAGATCAAATGGAAACCCCTGATTTTTTTCGCTTATAACATGTGTTTCATGCTGGTTTATCAACTGACGAAGTTTAAAAAAAAATGACAAATACTTCACTACTAGCGCATACGTAGTTAAGTTTATTTTTATTGATTTGTTTGTATTTTTGTCTGTCTGTCTACCCATGTCTTTTCTTTTTGCCCTGAGATAATTCATTCAACTTCATAATATAATATTCATTTGTGTGTTTATCGTGTCAGGACGAGGAGGAAATGCATGGCTGTCTCCCCTAGGCTGCATGATGTTTTCCATTGTTGTTCAAGTACAGTTTGGTACTGAGCTGGGTTTAAGATTACCATACATACAACACATTGCATCGCTTGCATTGGTACTGGCAGTTAAAATGATTCCTGGCTACGAGGTAAAGTAATGGACAGTACATCAATGATTTAAGCAGTCATTGGGTAATGTTCTACACTAGGCAGGGTGACTGTCTTCTGTCTTTATGTTTGAGCGTTGGTCTATTGTGTTGATGGTCACAGGTTTAATCCCTTTTTTTCAGACCAGCACTCAGGGCCTTAAAGGCCGGTACACACAAGGGAGCTTGCTTCTGAAACATGCTCCCACAACAGATTTGCTCCTTGAGCTTGCTTCCTCATAAAGCAAATACACACAAGGGAGCTTGCTCAATGAAAATAATGTTGGGCAACAAATCTTTTGCTCCCGGGTTTTGCTCCCTCATATTAAAATCGGTACGCACGAGGGAGCTTGCTCCTGAAACACGTTCATGCAGCAGTTTTGCTCCTGGAGTTTGCTCCCTCATATTAAACCAGTTTGATATGAGGGAGCAAAACCTGGGAATACAATATTTTATACTTTTTCTTCTCAAATTTGTCATTTTTTTGTGAGTTTATGATTATACTTTACTGGAACACCAACTGTATTGAAGCTTGCTTACATGCCAAATGTATAAATTAAACAATAATAAATGTACATCAACAACACTAGAGAATTTGACTTTTAACTTGATGGCTTATGTTCCAGAACATCAATATCTGTTTGAAGTGGCCTAATGATATCTACTATGGCAAAGAGGTCAAGATTGGTGGTGTTGTTATATC